>JARJDW010003952.1:0-17798 GCA_030264715.1 Adinopsis sp. GC000173
CGTAAACCTTGCGACAAGGTAAGTTGAGTTGGCAAAGTAGCAACTATTGTATTTCTAAAAAGATCTAAAAAGATATATATACATGTAGTAGTGTATGTGAATAATAATATGTATATATATGCAGTCATCAAATGCGAAAATTCAGCTGCGTTTGATGAGTTTCAGAATACATACAATCCGAAATCCAATTGATTGTAATTATGAATAGATTTGATACTTGCCGAAATTTTGATATGCAACTGGAAGACGGGGAAAACGTATATGAATGAAAAAGCACATGCAAATTATGAATTACTCCATATTCTCAAAATTCTCGTCTACACTGTATATCGAATTGCATTGCTTATAGGTATATGAAATACAATTATTAAAAGGGATGAGAGTTGCATGAAGAAAAGTCGTGCTATTTTAGATTTATATCTAAAGAAATTGAGAAATTGAGCATACATATTTACCAGAGAGGTGCTGTATGAATATTGATGCGTGCGTCCAACGTTTACCTCCAGCATTTAAGTAATCTATTGATATTCTGCAGTTATTGTTGGATTGTGGTGGTTGGTTGGTTGGTCCATCCATCAAATCTTTATCGTTGAAAGGTAATTATTAGTATTTGACGCATTTATTAAGCGAGAGATTATTAAATTGATAATAAAATATGTCCTCAACTCAAGTAATTTGTAAATAATTCGCACGGCTTTCTTCATGTATAATACATATTATACATACACTTATACATACACTCTTCTTATGGCATCCATCTCTATAAATTGTTAATTAATATTTGATAGAGCTACCCAGGAGGACCGGTTTTCGTTTCAACTCCAAAACCGGAATGCAAGTTCTGGGTAATTGGTATTGCAACATTTGGCCCAATGCAATGCGGGGGCCAATACCAGCCAGACAACTACACACACCTTGGCCCTTATCTTGACTGGATAGAAGAGGTCATCTGGGAGTGAGGACATCTTTAGGGATAACACGTTTTGTTACACTGATCGTGAGAGAGAAATTTGGAATAATTTCATTAAAAGTTCTAATATATCATCATAAAACTACAGTTTAAAATATTATAAATAAATAAATACCTCTACTAGTGAAAGTGAATTGTAATTAATTTCTATTACTATACTATAAGAAAAAATGATAAATATTAATGATATATGAGGAGGTAACGAGAACAAACGAATTTAACACACATTATTCTATGAATTTTAAACAAAGTACAACGCAAGTCTCTGGGGATTTATCACAACAACTTTTATCATATATAAAGATTGTGTATGAGAGTAGCTTTCATAGTTTAATTATTATTTGATTATTATTGTCATTGTTTTCAATCAATATAAAAATATTGTTCGCGTTTTATTTAAATTAGTTCAATATTTTTTAAGCAATATTTATAAAAGCATTCTCTCGTTCGTGTAATCTTATATCAGTAATTTCAGTTTGTTCTATTATACTTTACTATTACAGTTTACATTTCCATTAGAATAAATAAATTTCATCTATACATATATATACGTGTACATAATAAGTTTAAATATATTTGTTTTTTAATTTACCTATTTCTTCATCTATCATTACTCAAATCAGTGTAGGTGTAAAGAAGTGCATAGGTACATATACATTTGTAGATACAAAAATTTCATATTTACTATAGTGAAATCGTATTTTAAATCACGCAAAGATGTGGAGTAAGTACATAGCATGGCATTGCTGCTAATGCCAAATCTTATATTAATTATAAAACATTTTTCTCATTTTTGTAGATGATCGATCTACGTCAATCTACGTCGCTAGCTCAATACCTCAATAATGGTAAGCAAATAGTTAGGAGGTTTTCAAAAACAGCGAGTTTATGCTGTAAAATTCCATGTTGTTTCCAAGGTATGTACATATTTTATTAATAAATGTAGTTTTACACACCAATACGATGATTTCGTATCCTCTTAAAAACACAAACCATTACATAATAATCTATTTGCATTATTTTGAGAATCCTTATGGTTACGAGAGTGCTGCGTTCATCTTCTCATTTAATAATGTGTTGCGCATATTCATCATCAGCTCCCCGCTCCCCGTTCCCCTCATCATTCATTGAATGAAATTAACGCAATTATTAATCTTCTATTTTACACATAAGTGGTTTGGTGTATGTACTTGCTTATGCTGTACCATCGTTCAACCATCATCTACTACTCCTCTCCATGTGCATGTATATGAACGACGGTGTGGATCCAATCCATATGAACACTATCAGTTTAACCTGAAAATATATTTTATTATTTAGCATCAAACATAATAATTCATTCCGTCCAAACGAAGGAAGCATCAATCAGCCAACATAAATACGATTCAATCCCTCTCTTTCAGTTCCTTTTTAAACACAACACGCCAGTAGCAATTCCTTCGAATGCAGCAACAGCAACGTGAATGAATCCATTTCAGCGCTCCACTCATCATTCTTTGCAAAACACAACATAACGTCGATGATAGTTTGTAATGTCCTTTCTTGATGGCGCGCGGCTTGCACACTCGCAGTAATACATCTATTTTTATAATTGATTTGGATTGCTGCTTAATATGCATTGTTGATTAAATTATTAAATAATCGACGTCGGCGCCGTGATGCTGGCCATATCGAGCTCAATATCGCTACCGCTCACTGGTATGCTCGTCATGCTTATAGCATTGGCCGGAGACGGCATAAGGCCGTGCATCACGGCGCTCGGCGGCGACCAATACAATAGCAGTCTAGACGGGGGCAAGGCGCTGCGCGCGTTTTATTGTTGGTTTTACTTGGCGATCAATGCGGCTGCCGCGTGCGTCGTTTGTCTGCTGTGGTACGTTGAGCCGACGATAATATTCTGGATCTGTTCCATCACGATCTGTTTGGCATTGGGTGATAATGAATGTTGCTGGAATGCGCGTAACATTATTAATCTGTATATAATTTTTTGCAGGTGCATTTGTGGCTAAAATGCCGAATTTCAAGGATGTGGTGCCGGTAAAACACGCCTCAACCTACTCCTCCAATAGACAAGTAAAATTGTCTAAAATATTTATGCTTTTATGACACGTTTGTATTGTACTGGTCCACCGCAAAATTTTGGAACGTTGACACCTCATCACTTTCATTCAGTGGCGTGCGCTAATTGTTTAATTTTTTTTAAATTACTACAATTTGTATGAATTTTTTTTTAAATCTAATGCATAACATTTTGGCGCATTATTTAATAGTACACTATATTTATTGCAATTCAATTTTTAAATTTTAAAAACTCTATATTTTAGACCAAAATATAACACATTGCAAATGATTTTTGTTCTAAAAAAAAGTTACGGCACTGGAGCCAAAATTGGGAGGAGTTTTAAAAATGCGTTTGTGCGCATCCTGCCTTAAACGCATTTTTAGCTGACTCGGACTCTAAAGACTTCTTTAACCACCTCTACTATCTATGTGCCCAGCCTAAGAGAGTATTCTTTAGTATGTACAGTCGTGCAAGCCTCAAACTGAACAGAGATCATCTCATTTGCAACTTTTCTCACAATTTCTTCCCAAGCCCGGCCCTGTGTTCATAGCATTTTGTTTTTGCGGCCGGCGGATGCATGCACATCCCGAAAACCAGATTTAATTAATTATTTATAGATACGCGTTCATAATGTGGTTGCATTTCGCTCGCTTAATGAATGTGGTTTGCATCAATTTTTATCAACCCAATTCTTATCATAATATGTACAAACTCGTATATAATAATTACTAAATAATTTTCCCATACATTTTTTAATCTGACGATTTTTGTTGTCTTTGTGTTGTTTAGAATGCGGAAAGTATTTCGTTCGAAAAGCACCTTGCGCGCTGTTGCGGTGATGGTTGGGGATGGCGCAGCTTTGCCTCCGCTTTTTCCACACTATACCTATACATATATATATAAATATAGGGAATTTATGTAAAGAGGGCGCGCTCGGCGGCGGCAAACAAATCGCGCGCGCCTGCCAGCGAAACGCTTTAATCAATTTAATGATTGGATGCATTATTAATTAGCGTTTTAACCCTTCAAATAACACAATGCTATTATAACATGTTGCTCGCACACACACGCCACGCGGCAAACTAATTATAATTACTTTAAATAATTGTTTATATATTGCATGATTATTTCTTTCAATGCAAGTACGAGGCTGGCTCGAAAAGTTGTAAACTGTTCAGACCAGCCACGTATATTTGCGTCAAATACAATGAAATTTATAATATAAAAGGCAGCTATTCTAGGTATGCAAACAGCTAGCAATTTAAATTAATAAAATATGTAGTTAGTTGCAATAACAAGCAAAATAAAATGAAATAGCAACGCGTTTAAATCATTTTTTATTTATAATAAATACATTGTTAAGAAATCTCAAAGAAAGCGTGCGCTTTTTGCGTTGCATTTCTTGTTTCTACGAATTGTAGATTACAAGCAGCTTGGCGCGAAGAAGAAGAAGAGAAAACTTCAAAGCGGCCTCTTCTCACTCTTCATGCTGCTTATTAAATTTTACAACTTGGCTTAATATGCAGAAAGGGTAAGTGAAACTTCATGCGAACAATATTTAAGGGGGACTATATAAACATGTCGTAAAATATGTGCTTAAGCATAGATTACATAATACAACACACACACATACATACACACAGTCAGAAGCATCGACTTTGTAATTTCTCGCAACAAAATAGAATTTTTTTGCAGATTTGCTGTAGTTGTTGGTTTAATCCGCCTCCTCTCCTCGTCTTCTCCATGCATACGTTTTTTTGTGTGCACCGTCTTTCGCCACTCCGCCTTGTTGTTGTTGTTTGTTGTAAACACAAATTTTGCGACTAATTTATGCGGCCTCGATGTTTTGTCAACGGCGCAGCACTTTGCTATCGCGAATAATGCAAATTGTCAACCCGCCGCGCAATTCGGTAACATTTCAATTAATTAATTGTACGCTTTTATCTTGGCGCAACTTCTTTTTAACCGAATTAGTTTGGGGGCTAAAACCTAGAATCTTTTCGGACCGCCCACGTATATCAAGGTAGCAAAAAACTTAACTTAATGCTTTTTTTGAAACGAAAATGAGATAAATTTCACATATATATACGCGTGCAAGTCATCGTCGGCAATTTTTTATTTTACATTTCAAAATTTATCGACGCTTTTCGCGTACGTAACTTAACGTGGCATATATGTATATGGTGGTAGACGGTTTTTCCGGGCATGACGTATGTTTTTACTTAATCGCCGACGATGATGTAACTGAAAGCTTTTTTCATGTGTATCGTGTGTATCGGGCAGCGTTAAAAAAAGCGATTTATCACACACAAAAATATAAAATGAATAGAATTTTCACTTTCCGCCTATATGTAGGTATATGTTAGTTTCTTCATCTCCACCGCCAACAAAACACTGCGCTGTCACATCAGCCACACGCACACACGTCGTCGTCGCTATGAAAGACGTCCAAAAAATCAATCTCCGCCGTGTTTTGTTCTTTATCAAAATAACAAACAAAAAAAAAACAAATTATCTAGGATGAACGGCAACGACGCACCTAGTGCGTTTATTGTTCGCTAACGTAAATTAAATTTCCCGGCAATGTATTGTTTACCAAAATCGAAGATAAATTAATTTATTCCTGCTTTTTGTCTATATTTACCACATGAAAGCGCAACATCTAATTTAATAGCATTTCTGTCTGTCAAATTTAAAAATCGCCTGGAATGTTACTGGATGAAAAAAAACGCACCGCGTTAAACAAATGCTTAAAATTCCATTCCCGAAAAATGTTATTAGTACTACAACTAGTACAACTCGGCTCATTAAAAACTTTCACAACTTTCATAAATTTTAAACTAACATTTCATTAATCTTAATTGCCGTAATAATTCTGAGCGAATGCTAGCTGGTAGTATAGTAAAATAATAAAAATCTTGCCTCCCCGAAAAAATTAATCCGGGCATCATTCGTTTTTACGAGCGACGCGCAACGAAACAATATTTCAATAGAGTGATCCCGATGAATCGTAAAAGTGCACAAGCGAAAGAAGCGCATAGATTCTGGGACGTGAAACAAAAATATATATATGTATATATAAAAAAACTTGTGTGTGCGCGAGCGAGCTGCGAGCGGAAGCGTATCCACGCTGAAATTTGATTAAAAACTTTTTTTTTGTTCTCTCTTGGAGAGAAGACGCGCGCGCGTATTATTATTATTATTATGAAAGCATGATGATGTTGCAGTTGGATTTTATTACCACGGCGCAAACATTATGAATGAAAAATTAAAATACATGTTACACACATTACGGCATATCTACCGGGTGGCACATGATTTACAGCACGAGCAACTTACTTTTTTTCAATAGCGTGTGTGCATAAAACCACATTTTACGAGATTAAACGATTCGATCCACTTACATTTGAGAAAATTGAATTGACCCGTATTTAGGAAGGAGGTGCTGCCAGTGGCTTTCATTATTCGTCGCATGTCCCAAACACGTAAATTTCATCAAAATTCCATACCTTAAAAATGCAATTTTTAAATAGCACGTTTTTCACATATTTTACACTCGATATTTTGCCATATTTTCTCTACCTGGTGGAGGAAAGTGATCTAATCGGCGAAATGCAATTTTTTTTTTTTCTACGTGAAAAACAAACGTGTGTACATATGTGTGTATGAGTGTGTGTTTTCACGTCCGATAAATTAATGCGGAACACGTCAAAATATTTTCGTTCGCCTCGGCCGTTAAGCGGATGTATGTTTTTTCGGATAAATATTTGTGCTGTGAAAAAATATTCCACTCCGCATCTTAATTAAAAAGCAAAGCGAATCAAAAATATGTAAATAATTTATCGGAAAGTTTGTGTTCTTTCAGCAAAAATTAAATTAAATGTCGCAGATGTTTGAATATATGTTTGTAGATCGTAGTATGCCCGCTCGCAAACTAATAAAACAAAGGAACGTACTTAGTTATATCAAGTTTTTTTTGAGTGGAATTCAATCAAGTGATTTTTTTTCTTGCGTCTTACACATTTTAAAATCATTTAAAATGACATTTCGCTTAGTGGTGACGCCGACGAATCCGCCGACGAGTTTTTTTGTGGTTCCACTTCTTATTCGTCGTCGCGATTGATTGAAAGCGAACGAAATGAAAAGAAAAAAGAAGAAGGCATGACGCCGCTTCATTTCCATATGGTGATACTTAATGAACTTTTAGAATATAGTACACTACATGGAACAAGTTATTTTTCTATAATATTCCCATCAAAAGTTTATTGGATTTGGCATGCGTAAAAAATGGATTTTCCGCACTAGTGACAAAAAATATTGTTTCGTGCACACTGAAAATAATTACCTATAAAATTTTTAACATATTTCTAATGGATTTTAATAAATTTTGACAAAACTCGCATTAAATTTGTGACAAAAACAGTTTTTCAGTCAATTTTTATTAGACATTGCTTTTTTCAGTGATAAGTATGGATTTCCAAATGACACAAATGTTATTTACTCTATTTTCAGTGAGAAACATAACATTTTTAATGTATTTTTATAAATTTTTAACAAAAATTGCATTGAATTTGTGACAAAATCAGTTGTTTTCATACGTTTTTCAGTAAATTTTCATTACAAAAAAATATGTTTTTGACGATAAATTTAAATCGCTTTAAATCAGTGCGTTTCTCACCCCCTATGACAATTGTTTGTTGATTTAAATGGGAAAATAATATTTTTTTCCCAGCTTAACAATCGATTGTTATTTGCGAAAATAGAAAAAAAGTCGTTGTTGGCGTCGTCGCCGCCACCAACCACCACCACCACCATCGGGTATTTTATTATATTATTTTTTTGTATTCCAGCAGCGCTAAAAACCCCGGCCGGCCTGCCTTTTTTTCCTCTCTCTCTCTCTCTTGCTGCTCGTTCCCTTCACACCGCGCCGTGTGGTACATTGAATGGGATTTGATTGTGGAGTGAATAATGCCGCTTTGATTACCCGCGTTTTCATCCATTTGCCAAAGCGTTTCGTTCGGCGGCATCGATTCGCGATGCGATCGCACGCACAAAAAATACGTCTTATGCAATCGCTCATTAATTGATAATTTCAGGGAAAAAAGCAGAATGGTGAAGGCGACGGGAAAGCGCAGACACGAGGCTGGCTATATAAAGACCAACTCGTTATAAATATAACTTCCGACAGGAAATATGTCTTATTATAAAAATAGAATGAAATGAATGAAGGAGGGATGGATGCAAGCGCCGCGGAAAAAAAGCAATTTGATGTTGTTCGCTCGCTCGTCGGTGTGTGTGTGCGCGTTTGCCTCGTTTGCATCGTTTACACTTTGCCTCGGTTTCTTTTTTGCACGACAAGTTCAAGCAGCAGAAATGAAGAAGCTGCCGCTGCTTCAGATGACAATTAAATTAAGCGACGTTTACGAAAATAGTTTTTTAGAATCGCGTAATGCAATAAACTTTATTATATATGCAGCATTGGATCAACAAAAAAATAAATGAAAAAAATGGGTTGCAAGTGACATGTTTGTGTGTTTGTGCAAGAGTTTAAGCACAGAAATTGAGAAAGAAAAATTTATGAAATTCATTCTTTAATTTTTTCCCTCATTCCAGTCCAAAATTCCTCTTAAATTTCTATCTTTTCTAGTTTTAAATTTCCTCTCCTCATTCCTCTATCAATTTCCCCTCATTTCTCTACCAACTTCCCCTCATTTCTCCACCACATTATGAGAGAAATGAGGGAACGTTGGGGAGCGAAATAAAGTGAATTTGCGAGAGAAATGAGGGGAAATTGGAGGAATGAAACTCACTGTATATGGATGAGATGAAAAATGCATTGCAGCTGACATATTTGACATTCGCTGTGTTTGTCCTCCGTTTACTGGACGGCAATTATTTACATTCAATTACATAGGCAACCGTATTTACATTGTGTGACATTTCACGTAAAGGATGGCTTTGTTCTTGCCTCAAATCAATTTTCAAAATAATCTCCAATCTTTATCTAATATGAAATTTAGACTGGGGCGCTGCTGCGCTCACACAGCATGGAAGCTGAAGAGTCGTACAAATGTTTATTTATATTTTGATTGTATTCGCAACAGCACCGGGCCCGAAAATAGAATCTCGCCGCTTCGTATATGAATGCACATATACGATGTTTGCACATAAATAAAATATTTATCTTTGATTATATGCGACCGTATTTGTAGTGGTGACATTGCACCTAGAAAGAGAGTGCATGCATGCAAGTACGATACGGTATTCGGAGATTGTGCCATTGATTTTGCGTAAAATAGTGTTTTTATCTAACAAATCCACTTCGAAATTCATGATTTCAAACGCAATTCTAAGCATTTTACATCATTATTACTAATTTCAATTAGAAAGAGTGCCATTTCACCTAAGCCAACAAACCTCTAAAAACTTAACGGTTTTATTTGGTAAAAAAAATGAATTTGAATAAAATTTTAATCGATATACTTCTAAATGCACAATAATTGCCAATTTTCTAACTTTAACAACAAAGCTACCACCAAATTCATACTCTCAAACACAATTCTAATCATCTAATCAATTTGGAAGAGTTGCATTTGACCTAATCCAAACAAAATATAGTGCACTCATCGATTTCGTAAGCCTATTTTGTATTTTCGTATTTTTTTCTAGTGAAAAGCGTGCGACTTTTGGAATTTTTGGGATTTTTAGATGACATCACACTTTTATTCCAGAAAGCCTCAACTAAATTCCTACCTTCAAGCGTAATTCTAGTTTAATTGCATTCAATTTTGTTAATTAACTAATTACATTTCGAATTTCTCATCAATTAGTTGCAAAAAAATCATTATCGTTGAGTATTGTTAGTGCTAATCTGTCAAAATGCACTATACTACATAAATAAACTAAATTTGTTAATTGACATTTCTTCCAATTTCTAAAACAATATATTTATTATGCAATGTTATCTCAATTTCAATTTGCAGCACTGTCCAAACGCTAATATACTAAGTGCACTCATTGATTTCTTTGACTTTAACTTTAATTTGACGAATAAAATCAATCCTAAGATAAAAAATTTAATTAATACCCTCCGCTTCCTCTGTCTTTAGCAGGTGGAAAGCGTGTCACTTTTGCACTATATTCACCAGCAGCCAATCGATTTATTTATTATGCAATTTTATCTATAACATTGCGCATTTGTTTCTCGACGATGTGTCGGAGGAGCCGGAAGATTGCTTATTTAAAAAGCAATTCGTTGCCCCAAATAAGATGGTGGAGGAGCAGGACGGAGAGACTGCACGACCCCCCCGGACAGCAGCAGCAATCGTCGGGGTCGGGGTCGGGGTGGAAAAACGGTTTTAAAGGAGCGTTTCAAGTATATCGGGAGACCTGAAAAACCAGCCAGTCCAATAAAATTCGGAAAGTAATCTCGTACGCCGCCCCAGCCCCCACAGACAGATAGATCTATGCAAACTCGATACGATACAAAGCGATGTTATACGACTAAATCAAACGTCTATATATGTATATAAATGTTGAACTATATTTTCGATTTACTCTCCCATCCATGCATATATATAGTAAAAAAGAAAATAATAACGAATTCGAATACCATTGAATACCATTGAATACGCACTTTAATAATTAAGCTACGTTAAAACGAACGCGTTGTTGAAACGAACATTTTTAATTAAATCGTCGACGTGCGGCGATACAATAAATTCGGCTTAATTAAATTCGGCCCGATTGTGTCCGACGACGGCGACGACTTCTTCTTCAACGTTTTTTTCTTATTCCGGATTGATTAAATTGTTTAAGCGCGATGTAAACACACATACACGGAGAGTAAGTAAGTTCGATTTATTAATATCAAAGTTTTTAATTTAAATTAATGCGCTGATGGGAATCATATCAAGGGAAGAAAGATGAGCGAAAAACAAATTTACTTAGCGCCGCAGTAGCAGCGTTGTAGATATAGTTTCGCTAAATTTTGATTAATTGCATGCGTTGATGGAGGAAGAGATGAGAAGTGACGTTGTGTTTTTCTTTTTGTTAATTAACAACATTTTCATCAAAATTCGTCATATACGTGGATGGTTCGAAAAGTTTCTAGCTTTATTTACTGTAGCCCGTTTGATTTTGGCATTTTCCATCAAATCTTTTAGCGACTTTCATCAAACTTGTTAGAAAATGGAAAAAACGAAGGTTCTTCTCTAGTTTGTATCACTTTTAATGAAAATGAGGACGTGGTGGTGTTAAAAAATAATTTGGGGCTGCACTAAAGAAGCTAGAAACTTTTCAGACCACCCACAGTGCAAAAAAAGTGCTACTTTGCGTCCATGCATTGAAAGAGGGAATTGCGTATTTTATAATTTTATTAATTTAGCATTTTCATGGCAAAAAAGCCCTCATAAATTATTTATATAACTTTAAAAAATTGTTTTTATATTTTTGTTGCTGGCAGAGTTCCAAATACAAAAAAACATACTACAGCTACTTTGCGTTTTTATGACAAATTAAATGTATAATAAATTCCAGACAAACAATGAGATGATGTTGGATGGAATATAAAACAGGATTTCATTAATTTTTTTTTTTTTGAAGCCTCGACAAAAAAATATGATAAAACATCAATTTAAAGTATACTTAATTAGGCATATTACGCAATGCGATTATAAATCATAAAAAATTTGTTTGTAATGGGAAAACTTAATAGTTCAGCATCCCAAAAACCGCGCGCGCGCGCGTAGAAAATTAATAAAGCCGTAAAATCCGCCGCAGCAGCAGCACATATTAAAATTATGAGCGATCCGTATGTTGTAAAACCGAACCGCATCCAACAAACTAACTATCTATATGGTGGTGGTAGTACGCGAGCGAAAGAGCTAGCCTCAAACAAACTTTATAAGACAGTGGCGCGTGCAAAACTTCGAGGAGAATCAATCACAAGAAGAAAAAAACACACAAAAAGGCAAAACGTATGTAGGACTTTAAATGAATTAAGTATATATAAGAATTTTGTGCAATTTCAGCAAATAGTAACTTAAAAAATAAATCTTTTTAAAAAGTTTTAGTGATTTTTCTTCAAAAATTAAGAAATTCCTCAGTATTTTGCTGTAAAAACTTTAAAAAAGGCTGTCTTATTATGTTTCTCATATTATTTTATAGTTTTTATTTAGTTTTTAGTAATTTTTTTTCTTTAAAACTTTAAAAAAATCCTCAAATTTCTTCATATTTTTGCTATTTTAAGCATGACACGATTTTCCCGTAAAGTTGTTTGTATTTAAACTGAAATTGAAGTGACTTTTCCATGTGCCACTTTACATTTCCGATGAATTTTTTTGAATTTTACGTAACGAGACCCGTTTCATTCCTAAGAGGAGGAAATAGAAGATAAAACAACGAGACGCTATCATCAAATAGATTGGAAAGCCATCGAGACGATAATGCTTTGTTGTTGAGTGAATTTTGTTTGTTCATTGCCATTGCACATCTGAGCTAGCGCTAGACAATAGTTGCTCTTTTAAAAATTATTCTAAGGTTAACTTGATTTTTATCATCGTTTTCATTCGTTGGCATGGCAACGCGAACACTCGGTGTGTGTGTGTGTGTGTCCATTTATCTCACTTCATTTGCAGTAAGCAGCTATTTGTTTGTCGCCGACGAGTAGAACGACGACGCTGCTTGCGCTAACTTGATTTTATCGGGGCAATAATGCGATTGTTATTAATTTAAAATGGACGAATAGAAAGAATTGCGCTCGCTATAAAATCGAAATTGCGCTAAGAAATGGGGGTGGTATAACATGTCTGATATATAAATATAAACAAATTTCGCTTTCTGGCAATTTCTCTAGATTAACTATGATGATAAATACGCAATATATAGCGTTGAGCTCCAAAATCAAGATGAGAATAGATTTTTCCAATTTTCACCCCATTTTCACCCTCTGCAAGGCGCTGAATTATTGAACAATTTCACTTATCTAACCAGCCAAAACAACTTTATTTCGATATAAATACATTTCCGCTTAAAAAATAAATAAAAAAACGTGATTTTAATAGAGAATTAATACATTCCGAATTTGACCTCATTTTCACCCTCGTTTAAAGATTGAATTAGGGCGTGATCTCACTACTATATATATATAGTCTACTTTCACGACACCCCTAAAACAGCTATATAAATTCTCTGTCTTGTGTCGCATTAAATTTGCGCACATTTCACATTTTTTTTAAATTTGCGCTATTTGCAATTCATGCAATTAACTAGATATCTATAGAATTTGTACGCGCGTATTTGTCAATATCGCAAGTGCTTTTTTTTATTCCTATTTGTACATAATGTAATTGCAAATGAGTTCGCTGCTTCGTTCGGAGTAGTGCAATAAAAACACGTAAAGTGAATTTCGTTTAAGAAAACCTTACATTAATTTAATTAACTTGTATGAATAGTATAGTAAAGGTAGACGAGATCGTGTAAACATACTGCTAGAGAACAAGTATGTGTGGTTGCCTAGATGACACACTCAATTTTGTACATAATATAATGATAAATGAGTCCACTTCTAATGTAATAAAGCGCCGGAGTGAAAGCCAAAAGTCGCAACTGCTAACTGTTTGTACAATATATCTGAGCTGCCTGGCTGGCTGGCTTGTGATGTGGGGTGGTGTAGCAACGAGCGCAACTGTATGGAACATAACAATTCAGCCAGCGCTCAATTAACTGCAGGAACACATGTCAGCGTATATAGTAGTATGTTGTATGTTGTGTAGTAGCATGCACGAAACATTAACACATGGACACGCCATTATCATTCCGCTCGGCCCGTCTGTTTAGAATTGCACATATGTATGTGTGTATGATAATGATGTGATGACTCAAAGGTGGTATAGCAAAGATATATTTCGTTTATTTCGACATCAATGGACTAAGAGACACTTGTCAGTACGCACTGATTTTTCATCTAATACCTAACTTGTATCGTGAACAAAAAGTGACAAGCATACCGGCAAAATATGATAATGATATGATGACTCAAAGGTATAACAAAGATCAGCGTCGTTATATTTCGGCATATTTCGTTTTTATAACTTCATTGGACTAAAAGATACTTGTCAAGATGCATTGACTTTTCACCTAATACCCAACTTGTATCGCAATACAATATGATGACTTAAAGGTATAGCAGATCAGATATCATTTTTATAACGTTACTGGACTAAAAAAACACTTGTCAGTCTCTGACCCAAAAGTGACAAGCATACCAGCAAATTCCCGCGAGACTCGTCAAAACAGTCCAATAACGGACGTATCGCTTAATATATATAAATTTATGACTCACCTTTATTGTCAATAGAGAAGATGCCAATACCATCGCCACCACGAATCGAATACTCAATCTTGCTATCCTCGCCCGGTGGATCATTATCCGTAGCATTCACCTGCATCACAACTGTCCCCACAGGTTGATTTTCCCGCACCGCACCTTTCAGCACAAAATCACCAAAATGCGGCGCGTATAAATTCTCATTCACATCCACAACATGTACAGTAACAGTCGCCTCGGATGATAGCGCCGGATTACCGCGATCGGTCGCAAAAACCACCAAACTATGCACTTGCCGCTCTTCAAAATCTAGAAGTTTTGTTGTTCGTATCGTACCGGAAAAGCGATCTATTTTAAATGTACCATCACTGTCGCTATCTTCTAAACTGTAAGTGATCTCGCCATCTGGCCCAAGATCGGGATCCGAAGCGGAAACAACGGCAACAACGCTACCTTTTGGAATATCCTCGCGTATCTTCACATTGTAGCTCGGCAAGCTAAAACGCGGCGCATTATCATTAATATCATCGATTGTGATACGCACCAAAGCTTCCGAATACAGCGGTGGATTATCTGTTCCTTTACCACCACCATCAGTAGCACGAATACGCAACTCGTAAACTTCTTGCCGCTCTCTATCTAAGTTATTAGCGACACTTACAACGCCTGTAAGTTTATTGACGGAAAAATCACGTGTATCGGTTATTAATGTATACGTGACTTTTGCATTATCACCAGCATCTGCATCGGTTGCATTGGCGCGAAAAATTGCGGTGCCATTGAGTGCATTCTCGGTCACGCGGAAGCTCGCCAACGATTTTTCGAATTTCGGCGCATTATCGTTGACATCAAGCACTGTAATTGGAAGAATTCGTGATACAGATTTTTGCGGACGTCCCAAATCATACACGGTCACATTCAATAAATATTCAAATTCTCTTTCGCGATCTAAGTAGCCGATGATCTTTAATTCGCCAGAATCCATGTCTAGGCAAAATACGGAATGCTCATCGCCGCCTGAAATTCCATAAATTAATTTTCCATTATATCCCAAGTCTTTATCACGCGCTTTAAGTTTGATTAACGTGGTACCCAGTGCTACAGATTCGTTCACTTTTATTTCCACTGGAAAATCGGTGAATTCTGGTGGATGTACATTTTGGCCGTAACGTGTAGGCATCATAGCGAATTCATCCTGCGCTGGTGGTTTATTGTTATTCTCAGCGGCTGCTAGCACTTCAGTTAGGCGACGTGCTACACCAGTATCCTTACAATCAAAACTACCACTCTCATCAGTGAGTACTCGTGCAGCTCCTCCACGTTTTGCATTTACTAACTGGAAGTAAACACGCGCCACATCAGCGAAATGAGTACCATCCGTCGCCGTAACATTTAATTCTCTCTCACTCACTCGCACATCATTCAAATCACAAGTAACTGTGATGGTACCCGATGTGGCATCAATACTAAAGCACCCATCTTCATTACCAGATACAATACGATAGGTTATGATGTTACCCGCATCAAAATCAATCGCGCTCAATGTGATAATCTCACCTCCAATTGGTGTATGTCGTGGTATATGCCCGCGACAATCAATTTTCTCAAACTGCGGCCGATTATCGTTGATGTCTTTCACTCTTACAGTTAACTGCATTTCAGTTTGCCGTCGATATGGTAATCCCCAATCTGAAGCCCGAATCATCAAAACGTATTCGCGTCGCATGCGTTCGTAATCCAAAAGCGCAGTAGTCTTCACAACACCAGAAAAATGATCAACTTCAAATGGTACTTTAACTAAATTTGCGATTAAATAACTGATATAAGCGTTTTCTCCACGATCTTTATCACTTGCATGTACTGTTGTCACCGAAGTGCCCGCCGGCATATTTTCATCAACGTATACAGTCATTTCAGCACGATCAAAAATCGGATCGTTATCGTTGGTGTCTTCCACGTAGATTTTCACCTTAGCTGAAGATTGTTTGCGAGTCCCGGCATTACCTTGATCAATTGCACTTACAGTTAAGCTATACGATGGTTTCGTTTCGGCGTCGAGTTGCACCGCAGTGTATAACATTCCAGTATCGGGGTTAATATGAAATTCACCACCTTCATTACCACCAACAATTTCTAGGAATACTTGTGCGTTTTTACCCTCATCCGCATCGGTTACTTTAAGTCTTATTAATGGTGTGTTAATTGGAGCTGTTTCAGGTACTTTAACTTCGTAGATTTCCTTATTAAACACCGGCGCGTTGTCGTTCAAATCAGCAAGTCGCACCGGGACTGCTTTGTAGCTTTCTCGAGGTGGTATACCACGATCAACAGCACGCAGTTTCAATGAGTATCCATGCGGGGTACGTTCACGATCCAGCAACTTTAAAACTTCTATATTATACTCGCCGGGTTGATGCGTTGGACGTATGCGAAAGTGTCCATCCGGATCACCATCAACAATCTCTAATGATTTAATCTCGCCATGAATTCCGCTATCTTTGTCCGATACACTAACAATCGCATAAATATCCGCATTTGAATTTTCAACAATTTGCGGATGGTGTTTGATGCGTATATCCGGCGCATAAAGATTCACCTGTCGTACTCGTATTTTCACCCGGGCTTTGCTTGTCATAGTACTGGAGGAACGAAATAAAGCACCACGATCTTGTCCAAGTACTGTTAATTCATGATAGGTGCCTTCATTATATCTTAACGGGCGTGTTAGTGATATGACTCCGGACATTGGATGCACGGCAAATTGATCAGTTTCCTCAACAAAACTATAGTAGATCTCTCCATTACGACCCAAATCGGCGTCTTCAGCAACAACGCGTAAAATGCTTTGATGCACCGGTGTGTCTTCGAATACGGTGGCATTATACTCGACTGGATAAAATAGCGGATTCAGATCGTTTGTGTCGAGTACATTGACGACAACCAGCGTGCTTGTTTCGAGTTGGATGCGTTGTTTGCCATCCTTTTTCGTCGCCGTTGCGCGCACCTCTAAAGCATACCGATCCTTCCGCTCGCGATTTAGCACATCATTATTACCTGTCCGAATTCGCACGAATAAAAAACAAAAATCACCGACTAGCCGATCTTCCGCCTTGAAAAAGCGATCCTTATCGCCGCCAACGATTTTAAATCGCACATCGCTGAGACTCGTACCACGAATCGGTATACCGATTCGTGCCTCGCCCGGCGCTGGTGACGCGTACGTCTTCGCAACGCTGTTCTCTGGTATGCTGACGTTGTACAGCGGTCGCGTGAAGCGAAACTCGGGGATGTCTTTAATTGGCGCCTCATCAACAATCGCATCCACCGTCTTGGCGAGCGCAATCACCAGGAGGCAACAGGCGAATGCGCTAGGCGTCATCGTTTCAGCTCATGCTTGCACCTGCAAATAAATAAATAAATAAATGAATAAATAAAAC
>JARJDW010003957.1:0-44628 GCA_030264715.1 Adinopsis sp. GC000173
AGAATTTTATCGTACTATATTGCTGTTTTAGGGTTCAAACAATTAAAACGTGGATTTTTTTTGGTATAAATTAACGCTGTTATTTGTTTAATTTTAAAACAAAAACAATTTATATATTTACAAAACATTTTTTACTCTGTATAGGAAATTTTACTATCATTTTCAAAATTATGTAATTCATTTTGAAAAAATATAACATTTTCCAATAATAATATAACTAAAAATTTGCTACTTTGATTTAGGTTGAATAATTCGGTTTCCTAAATTGGACTATTATACCATACAACTAGTGATTTTTTTATATTTGTTGGTTTGAAATAAATTATTCATATTAATATTAGTACTACCACAGATATGAGATAAGTATTTGCTTCATTCGCATATTTTTTTGGAATGTATAGTAGTGTAAAGTTGTAATCCTCGAATGTGTGCAAAATTCTGTTTTGGCGTTATAACTTAGGTATATTGTATAATTTTTGAGCCGACAAATTTGAGTAACTTACCTATATAAAGATTGCAAGCAATTCTTTACTGTTCCACTTTTAAAACTTAGATCGTAATTTGTATCTGAATAAATAATAACATTTATTCTTAATTCATTTAACTAAATGTTTTGTTTGTTAAATTATTTAAAGATTTTTCGTTATGATATACAAATTACATTGTTTAGCTGAAATGTACATTATCAAATATAAATAGTTTTTTGAACTGAACTTATGTTTTGTATACAATAAAAGTTTTGCCATTTAAATTATTTTATGCTACAAATAATAACTTTACTTCTCAGTATGAATTATACAATTTGGCAGATACTTTGTACAATGGTTAAGATATTTTTATGGTCTAATCTTGGAGATATTCCTCCTAAATTGAAGTCAACTTTATAAAAATTAATAATAATAATAATGTCAAGTACTATTGAAAATAATAAAATGTTGATTTATTATATAAAATTCCAATAAATTAATTTATTTACCTCATTGCAATCACAGGGTAGTATGTATATGTAATATAATTTGGCAATTAAGATATGCTTATGGTCCAATCTTGGGGACTTTCTTTTTAAATTGTAGTAAACATTATAAAAGTTATTAATGATAATAATGTGAAGTTGTTCAAGTACTATAGAAAACAATAAAATGCTGATTAGTTGTACAAAACTCCAATTAATTAATTTATTTACCTCATTGCAGCTACCGTTTAATTTGATCACGCCTCCAAAGTGTTAGAAAGGAGGAACAGTATATTAAGTGTGTGATAGAACAAACAAAACAAACACTAATTAATGACTAGTTAAAATTCTTTATACGAATGTGTTACAACTGATGCCTCATTCAAATTATGACTTCCGAAACGCTTTACGTGTATGTATCTGATTAATGTCACGTTTCATTTGGCGATTGTGCCCGCCTTTAGCGGCGATAAAACAGGATGAGGTGTTGGCAGAAATTCTTTCAAGTGGCAGAAGGGGAAAATCTAGCGGAATCGGTTTTTTTGTGTATGTTAAAAAAAAAATGAGCGGTCGATCTTTTGTGTCGCACAAAACGCAAACTAAAAATTTATACGCGATCGTCATCACAAAAAACTAACGAACGTGGCAGCAGAGCCGCAACCATGCTGAAACATTTATTAAAGGAATGTATTATATTTCTCCCGAACGACGGCGGGCGCTACGCGAGACAGGTATTGTGCGAGCAATCTAACCGATTATAACATGTTGAGATTTTTACATAGTGTATAACAGGAATCGGGCATTTTTGGCATGATGTCCATCCGCTCAGGAACAAAGTGAATTTGATATTGGTCGTCGCTTTTGTGACGGGCAGCCGAGCACATTTTTTTAGCGACGCATTTAATCAATAATGAAACTTACAAGTAGAAAGCGCATAGGCAAATGAAACGTAGCTCGTTTAGTTTAATTAAAAGCGAAATATGTGATGATAATTATATGTAAACAAATGGCTGTATATTTATATGTGCGAGAGCCGTATTTATTATACAGACCAGATAAATATAATTAATAATTTTATGAGCGTGGTGGAATTTTATTGGAGGGGTTAGAATGCGCGCCATGTGCACCAAATTCTCCAGCTTTCAATGCCGGATTCCGAAGCTTAGACAAACTCCGGACTGTAATAATCTTCAAACAGCTGCTGCCGCTCAAATAATTGCAAAAGGCCAGAACGATTGTGCTTTTTAGTTACTTTTAGGTCCAATTTCCAATAAGACTCATCTATCATTAGTCTCAGTGACAGAAAACTTATTACGTGTGTGGTAACAACCGCCACCATTCAACGTCTGAAAAAAATCTATTTCTCTCTCCGGTTGCGTCGGTGGCGGCGGCGGCGGCGGCACATAACGTATGCCGGAAAAATATGTACGTTTTTCGGTGTGGCAGCGTGATTTCGTCCAAGTCTATTTTTTGCGTGGCGGGCGGGAACGTTTCTTGATTTAAAAAAAAAACATTTTTCGCAACATTATATTTTCATGCACTTCAGGAACAGGATGGTACGTGAAAAGTATAAGCTACACCTGACAAAAACATATCTCCGACAAGCAAAAGCACTCGTTTCTGTTGCGAAAATCCGAAATTATTCATGTAGAAACTGCATCAGTTTAAGGAAACACAAATAGATAAATTTCATGTAAATTAAAATCGATTATATTTTAATTGAAACGTCAAAAGACGATGTAATGAAACCTCTTTTACATATTTAAACTATTTTTATTAATAATGGAATCAAAAAGTAATTTACTTTCTATGCAAATGAATTGAGGAAAAAATTCGGAACAACTTGTTACATTTCTTTGATAAGCAATGAATAATAATAATAAAACTTTTTTTCCTGGCGAGGGATTGAAACACAAAATGAAATATGAAAGTAACTAATTAGAGACTCTTAAGATGATTTTAAATTTAATCTTTTGTTATTACGTAAGATTATACCTAATTTGATTTTTAACAAAAACATTAATTCATAAAGGAGATTTTTATGAATTTGAGACTCTCACATAAAAATGTTTACTCGAATTTTCATTATAATAAATTATAAATGAACGAATTAATTAATTTTTGTTTTTTCTATATAGATATATGTATGTATATATAAATTTGAAAATAAATGTGTTTTTTATCAACGAAATATGAAATTGCTTTAATCTTTTATGCATACGTGTACGAGTTTATAATTTTTATGGAAGGTCCTTCGAGGTATAAACTTTAAGGAAACAACTCGGAAATTGTATATTAATTTCCAAGTAAAAAACGCCTCGAGTACTTCCGCTTTTTCTTTTTGCACAGCAACAAGAAAAAATATGAGGTTTTTATCAGACAACTCTAAAATTTTATTACTCCTTGAGGAGTTTTAACGCTTTTAAAATTTCTCAATTCAATATTAAAAGTTTCTGCATATGATACACGACACTTTATAGACATTTATTATTCACTTATATATTTTTAATACAAAAAGCAAAAAGGGGATGTTTATCTCTCATTGAAAATTGAAGAGAAAAAGTGGCGCAAACAACCGTACCGAGTTTAAGTGGAGATATTCATTCGTAAATAGAGTTAATGAATCGAAACGATTGATGATGAATAATAAAGCACTTAATCTACGTCTTTGACAACAAATATCCGTGTTTTTTATATACGTATAGCGCAAAGAAAAACTTTTACAACATCATCGTGAGCTGTGCAAAATTCCTATCACGGAAATATACCTAAGAGCATGTAATCGATGAGAGGGAGAGGGGTGCTTTTTAATTATACCCACTTATAATGTATGTAAGTAAATATTTCGTTAATTCACAATTATCCTTGGTTCTTTAGAGTACTTTTCCGCTTTGTTTATTAATTTTCAACATACATATTATGTTTTATTAGTTAAAAAAAGACTAATTTTGTGATGATTATGATTTGCCCTTCTGGCCACCTAATTTGAAGCGGACAAGGCATTTTAGGCAACGTTTTACTCTAATGTATTCTATTTTTATAGTAAATATTTTGTTAATTCATAATTATTCTGGGTTTTTAGAGTACTTTTCTGCTTTGTTTATTAATTTCCAACATATATTATGTTTTATCACTTAAAAAAAAGACTAATTTTTTTTTGCCTTCCTAGTCGTCTAATTTGAAGCGGACAAAGCAGTTTAGGTAATGTTTTATTCTAATGTATTGTACTTACCTCTACAGCTGAAAGATCTTAAATGAGTACGTAGGTTTTTATTATACAATATCATCTCTTGAAGAAACAGAGCTGCGTATAATTTTTGATGTACTTTCCCGCTGTGTTTATTAATTTGCAACATACATATTATGTTTTATCACTTAAAAAAGGACTAATTTTATGATGATTATGTCACCCAATTTGTAGCGAACAAAGCATTTTAGGCAATGTTTTACTCTAATGTATTGTACTTCTATGGTTGAAAGATCATATAGGTATGTGTGCGCAGCTTTTTATCATCTCTCGAGGAAATAGAGCTGCGTAAAGTTTTTGAGGTACTTTTCCGCGTTGTTTATTAATTTCCAACATACATATTTTGTTTTATCACTTAAAAAATGACTAATTTTGTGATGAGTATGCGTTGCCCTCCTGGTCACCTAATTTGAAGCGGACAAAGCATTCTAGGCAATGACTCTAATGTATTTCTATATCTAAAAAATCATAAATGAGTAGGCAGCTTTCTATTGTCTCTCGAGGAAATTGAGCTGCGTATAATTTTTTACGCATTTAAATCAACATCGAATAAGTATGAAGCAAGTTAAGAAGTACTAATGGATAGTTTCACTTAAAGCTGCTCATAAATTGGCAATAAGCAATTAAATTTTATGAGTTTTGTTTCACAAATTTATTTTTACTGATACGAGTTTTCCTGAAATGTCTTTCATTATTTTCAAAGTTGTGAAATAAAAACTATGAAATTTCNTTGGCAATAAGCAATTAAATTTTATGAGTTTTGTTTCACAAATTTATTTTTACTGATACGAGTTTTCCTGAAATGTCTTTCATTATTTTCAAAGTTGTGAAATAAAAACTATGAAATTTCATTTGTTTTTACCAAGTAACTATTATAGTTTAATTGAAAAATATTATTAGTATGCAATTAGGTAGTAGTAGATATGTGAAATTATTATTACACTTACTAATATTTTCAATTGTGGTTTTTTTTACTTAACGCTACGCATAAACTTGCAATAACAATTTTAAAAGTATGAGTTTTATTTCACAAAGTATTTTTTTCTTGACACAAGTTTCGTCTTTCAGCATTGTCAAAGCTTTGAAACAAAAACCATGAAATCTTATTAATTCTACCAAGTAAGTATACCTATACTATATAAGCTAATTGAAAAATATAATTAGTAAATAAATAATATACAAAATTTTAAATTTCGGGATAATTTTATTTATGTGAATTAATGATACACATAAATTGGTATTAACTAATTGAAACGTATGACTTTTTACAACTTATATCCTGAGATAAGTTTCGTTTTCCATCATTGTCAAAGTTGTGAAACAAAAAATATGAAATTATATATGTTTGTACGATATAAATATCTACATAGATTAATTGAAAAATATTATTAGTAAGTAAATAATTTGGGAAATTCTAAATTTTTGAAAACATTTTAATGTTAGATGGTGGAAATTAATATTTTAGTTATAGAATGCGTTTAGATATTAAGGATTTTGGTGTTGGCCTATATTCAAAAAGTTTATTGCTTTAAATATGAAGGTAATAATGTTCAAGTGTTTTATCGTACTATACCGCGCTGGTATAGTATAGGGTTCAAACAGTTAAACTGTGGAATTTTTCGGAATAAATTCTACAATCATTAAAAGCTGTACAAATCATCATTGCCGCCAACTGCCGCTGACTTGGATTGCTTTACAGTGGACCGACTGGAATTTACGGTGGAACTAAACACTTGGAAATAGAGGGGGCTCTAAAATATAGTCGCTAATAACGACTTTTATTGCTCACTTGCCTTTTCCCCTTTCGCTTTCCTGATTTTGATTGCATTTTTTAATATAATAATGAGGCATAAATTTATCAACTAATGGCTTAAAGATTAAAAGTGCGTGCAAGACGGTTTACAACATTTATTAAAGGTTAAACCTTGTGGAAACATGACGAACAGGATGTTTAGTAAAAGCTTACAGTTACAGTATATATAAAGGATGGAATACCAACTAATGTCTACTATTAGGCCTAGATAATGTTTGTTTATATAAACCAGATAGATGTTGATGTGGGTCTCCACTGGCTGGAATTTCAAATAATATAATTTATCTTCCATCCGTACGTCGAATTTACATCATCTTATTAAGAATTTTTAAACCAACAATTTTTAATAAAGAGAATAAACTGCAGCAAAATTGAATTTTCCCAAGCATTCATATTATCCATATATGAACATTTTCCGGTTATAAATATTCATAACCATATTAACTTATTAAGTACATGTTATTATTAAACATAATCTTCAATAATCGAAATAAATATTGTATGTATGTGGATAATTTTATCACGAATTAAATTTTCNCCCAAGCATTCATATTATCCATATATGAACATTTTCTGGTTATAAATATTCATAACCATATTAACTTATTAAGTACATGTTATTATTAAACATAATCTTCAATAATCGAAATAAATATTTTATGTATGTGGACAATTTTATCACGAATTAAATTTTCATTTGAATAAAGTGTGTAGGTGGTAGGTAGGTATATCCATTATATCTATCTCGCTATGATAAAAGCTCTTTTATGTCAATCCTATTTCAAACGATTGAAAAAGGCATACGATGCAAATATTGCATCACTAGAAATATTAATTAAAGTATGAATTGATTTTGCCCCATTTATAATTTAGCTAAGCACTTATACACGATTTTTTAATATCAATCATTCGGGAAACTAGTAAAATATTTTATGAAATCTATCATTTTTATCTCCCAATATCAACAACAATTTTTAATATAGAGACTACAACGGCCGTGCAATATTGGATTTTCCAAGCATATATATGTAAGTAAGTACGTACATGTGCATTTTCAGGATATGAATATTCACAGGCAGCTGTGTTTTCTGGTTGCGCTTTCATGCTCGTTAAACAACTCAAGCCACCTAGAAATGTTTTTAATATCAGGACAATGGTCAAATGTGCACGAGCACAAACTATTTTTATATTAAAGAAGCAGCTTATTTAAAATTAAATTAAACCGAAAATGTTCTTCATTAGCCAGCCAACCATTTCAAAATTGTGCTATTATTCACTAAATATTAAATCCGTGCTTTAAATTTAAAATTTATAAGCAGCTATAAATTCAGAAATGCAACATTATTACGAAACAGCAAATATTTTGCAACGATTTTAAAAAACCATCCAATCCGTTGGTTGGTTGGTTGGTTGGTGGAAGCGATAAAGCGAATAAATACGCATTTACCAACTACTAATTTATTATAGTCGAACAGATAGTTTTTGATCTTTACATTTAAAGTAAATCTATTCGATTCGTTATTTTGTGCTCAATTAAGCATTTTTCTCTAAACGAAATGAATGGGTAGATTAATTAAAATATTGTCTATCCCTCCCTACTAATTTTGAAGCAATTTTCGAATTGCATCTCAAAAAAGTGCTCTGACAGACCAAATTGTGTTGTATCTATTGACAGGGGCGTTGCGAGAAAAAAAAAAGAAACAGTAAAGTTGCAGAAAGCTCACTGTACACCAACTTTTCACTTGTCGTATCCTACAAATATCTGAACGGAAGAACGAGCTCTATTACAGTTAAAAACATACAAAAATGTATAAAATATTCATTGTAGCAAGAGGCATCATTTAAAAATGGGCCATAATTAGCTGTTTTTCCACACAACGACTTCTTGTCGTTTAAGACTTGAAGTTGTTTATGCTTACTGCATATGCACCATGTACCTCTCGTTACATAATATTTTTTCTGTTATTGCACTAAAATGATAAACATACACAAAAACATGTTGTTATTGTTATGCATTTGAAGTAATGCGTAAAGGACGTTGCGTCGTATACGCGATACAAAGTCGTTGTATGGAAAATCAGCTATACTCCCAATTTACCTATATATAGAAATATATATTTTATTTCCCACGATTTTAATCTCAATTTCCCGAATCATCATTTTTATCTACAAATTAAAATCTAATCAATAAAGGCGGTTTAAAAATAGATTTATTTCGAAATAACTTTGCAATTAATTAAAATATTTTCCATTCATAATGGATAGCTAGCATATTTAAAATGGAATATGATGATATTTGTAATAAACTCAAAGCAAGCAATTATAAATATATTCGTAATTAAGGAATGTACAATATTTATGAAGAAATTCATTATGTTTATAAATTCATATAAATTCTCCATCACCCACTCAGCCCTTTTACTATGTAATATAACACTAATAATTTCAACAATTTATATAATATATTAAAATGTTGCGGTCATAAAATAAACATATACAGGGTGGTCCATTTAACTTGAGACAGGCAAATAACAGAGAAACGGTGCATTTTAGGAAAAAATGTTTCGAATAAATGTTGTTTAAAATGAAGGGGGAAATTTACTAATCTACTAATCATTTTTGCCCATGACCGCAGCTTCATGGTTATTTCGATATCAACTTTGTTTTTTCAAATGGAAACCCTAATTTATTTGCTCAGAATCACAATTTACGTAAAAACTGGTGCAATTTTTATTAAAATTGGTTTTTAATCCGATTTCAATTTTGGAAGATACTTATCAAAACGAAATTTCAACACCCATTTTGGTCAGGCGAATAACGGAGAAACGGCACATATTAGGAGAAAATGTTTCCAATAAAAGTTGTTTAAATTGAAAAGGGAAATTTAATGGTACGAATCCCATTTTGGTCCAGTTGCTTTAGAAATGTTATTTTGAGAAATTTCTTCCAAAATTGAAATAGGATTATAAAACCTTATTAATAAAAGTTGCCCCATTTTTTAAGTAAATTGTGATTCTAAGCAAAGAAATGGGGGTTTCCATTTGAAAAACAAAGTTGATATTGAAATAACCATGAAGCTGCAGTCATGGCCAAAAATGATGAGTACCATTGGATTTCCCCCTTCATTTTAAACAATTTTTATTCGAAACATTTTCTCCTAAAATGCATCGTTTCTCTGTTATTCGCCTGTCTCAAGTTAAATGGACCACCCTGTATACTACTATGCATATATACAAACGTGTATGGATTTATGTGTGGGAGTATAATCATAATTGCACTAGGGTGGTTTGTATTTAAAAATCAGATAACGGTTGTACAGCCGCTATTTTGTCAAAATATTAAAATGGAATAAAACTGTTTGATCATCATCATTGCTAATATGATAACGTTTGTATTTTTTATCCTATAATTTATTTTTTACATTCCAGCTTGCGTAAAAAATTAAATTAATTATGTAGTTATAGTCACAGACATCTTTTTTGCTCCTTTTTGAGTAAATAGGTCCTTTATTTACTATTAGATGTATTAATAACATGGTTTTTGGTGCTGGCAGTATATAAAATTATTAGTCGCATTATAAATTAGTAATATTATTTTAGCAAATTCGTGTTCATTACATGACTATCAGGGTGATAGCGTTAGGTGTATAAAAAAAATAATATTTGACCATTTTCCTTGTATTAAATGTCTTGAATTTTACAATTTAACAGTCAAAGAAAATTGAAATACGCTCTAAATAGCATAAAAAAGGAATTTATTACATAGTTACTAATAAGCAGCTTTATCCCATTTTCCGTAAATGTGTCTTTATTATTCATTACATTAATTATAGGATTTTTAGTGGGGTTGTAATATCTAATTTGTACTACTTTTTGTAGAAAAGAATTGAAGTTTTTATTAGAATAATAAAAATTAGAAAAAAAAACCACACTGATTAGTCATTATATTAATTATTTGTAATGCATAGACTGTCTATAAATAATTAGTAGATAAGTTTATAATTAGCAATATTATTTTAATTAATTTGTGTCATTGTTTATATGGTAAATTTTAGTAATTTTTATATGAATACTCAGAGAAAATTGAAGTAATTAGTAATTAGGAAGAAACAATACCTTGTTGATTATTGAAGGCAACTGAACGACGAGTTGAAATTATTAATTAGACTGCTAATGATGAAACTTTCTATATACCTTAAAACTAACACAAAGCTAAACTTAGAAACTTACATCAATTACGATGTAAAATAATTGGCGCACTTCTTGAAAAGCTTTTCATTTTATACATTTTAAAAAGAATGATTTGTACTATTAAAGAAGCTTTTTAGCAATTAATTTGTCCAATAATACCATTTAGATACCGAAATAAAAGTATATAGATAAAATTAAATTGAGAAAAGGAAATGGTTGTTGTAGACCAAGTTGACAAAGCCAGATTAATTGATTGATGATATTGCGGCTAAAATTGTCATTTGGTTTGATTCCAGTTTGTAATCAATAGTACACACTCACTAAAAGAGATATTAAAGTTCCAAAGTGAGATTGGAAACATAATACTGTACAAATTAATTGATTAGAGATAAAATTTCATTTGGAAAAAAGCGCTCCGCCGCCGCGCTGTGTTCGTTGTGTTGTGTTGCACTGTATTGCGAGTTTATAAATAAACACACCATTTGATTGGGTTTTATTAATATACAGTATCAAATAATTGAAGGACGTTATCTCGAGAAACTAAATGTATTTGTACGAAAAGTTAAATTGGAAATATCAGAAAATTAAATGTCACTATTTATTTAACTCGGATTGTAAATAAAATAAAACAGTTATGTTTCAATATTGCGACGACGCAACGTAGTGTAGTTTTCAAGGAAATTGCAAACGTTACACAAAATAAAATACTTGAAATATTTATCAACTAAAAATAATTTGTGTTTAATTAAATTTGCTTCGTTAGGAAAATACGTGCACGATAAGTAAATAATGCTAGACGGTTAAAAAATTGCCTGCAATTTTTGTAATACGTCTTGAAAAATCAATGTTTAATTAGTAAAAGTATTTTTCGGCGTTAATGCACTCAAATTAATCATTTAATTAATTAAAAATGTATCTGCATTACAATTTGCGCGTTGAGGTTAATTTTTACTGCATATTGAAACACATTTTCTTTTATTACACCCACTCTGATAAAAGTAAACCAACAAAGCTTTATACACATTTGGAAAATTAAAGCAGCTTTACGAGCGTTTTTTTATCTTTATTTATTTTAATTGTTAAATTCTACATGTAAGTTTTGCTTTTTTGCAAATACCTGATGCTTTAATTAAACTTAATGTCAACTTTTCTCATTTACCGAATGTTTGAACGATAAATCCGAAGAGCTTTTTGAAAGTCCTATACATACAAATCAAAATTAATTAAGTGCGACTTGTTTGTAATGCAAATAAAATTCAGCGCATAAAACTGAAAGCAAACTATTCTGGAAAATGTTCGGATACAATTAAGGAAAAATTTGCGCGATGTTAAATTTACGCAATCACGGTATGTAATACCAAAATATTAATAAACGCATCTATCTACTGTTTAACAATTAATTAATTTATAGTGTGTGCGTACACACACACAAGCAAACAAACATGTTTTCTTTTAATTAATTTGATCAAAGTTTAAAGCACGGCACAGCAAATAAAATGTTTATAGTGGTGCTTTATTGTTTTAATTAAATTTTTTCTGCGTGCGTTTGATTCCGAAGAGCGACAACATTACACAAACTAATTATAGATAATTGATATCATATAGCTTTTATGAAAACGCTCAGTTATCTCACATGTTTCACTCACATTTAAAACGAAAACAAAATAAAAACACGTTTGTACATATAGCGTTTAATTAGATTTGCTAAAACATGAGGGTATTATGTATAGAAGAGCGCTTTTTTACAGCCGCCTGCTTGCCATCCAGCCATCCAGCCATCCAGCCAGATGAAATGAAATAGATAATGTTAATTTTGTAATGGTACGGGCGTAATGTGTCAAATTTTTTGGCGCATTAACGACCGTTGCCCGTTTGGATTTTAGATTATTTCACTATAAAATAAATACTTTTAAGTCAATGATTTTCGAGAAAATATCGTAAATATCCGTTTAGGAGTCGTAAAAACTTCACCATTACCTTTTAAGTTGATTTAGGTAATTGAAATTCTCACTTAGAATTCTCTCAGCTTGTTTCCGTTTCTTTGAAATAAAATTTTTTGCGCGCGCTCGCAATTTCTAAGTATTCTAAACTTTATTGCAATTAATTTTAACGCTATTAAATGCAACACTACAGTTATTACTTATCATATTTATTTATTACATAGATATATGAAGAGCGTATTGTTAAATAGTCACAATCCGCATTATTTCACATTGGCTTAATATATACTATAATCTTAAGTTATAAGCGTAATTATTTTCAAAATTATTGTAAATGTTAACGCTAAAGTAGTTTTAATACTTTCATCAACTTTTCATTAAGACAGTGGCAAGAATACCAATGCAAATTTTATGTTTGATTATATAGTTATTCGTTGTTACATAACCTAAACTTTAAAATGCTAGTAGCAAATCATCAACTGTAACTAAAAGATCTACGAGGTTGGTTCCTAAAGTAAGTGGTCTAACAAACATAAGACACGGGATAAATTATTTTTTTATTTTTTATTTTTTCAAATAGTCTCCTTGTAACTCAAAACATTTAGCTTAACAATTTTCCAAATTTTTAAAAGTAGCTTTCATCTCATTTAATCTCTTCGTTTGAGGAAAATTTTTGTCCAATGAGCCATATTCAAGATTTCAGAAAAGAAAATAATCGTTTAGAGCTAACTTCGGCGAATACAAGATGTGGGAGACATTTCGAACTCAAATTCAAGACATTTTCTCAAATCGCACACACCGAATAATCAAATGTATGCATGCGGCCGAGATTTCATAGAACGACATCTAACGGATTGAAATAGACAAATATCATAGGAATAATTTGTTTCTAGCGCAATTTCTGGGGTATATCGCCTACTTCAAGAACCACCCTTGTAAAATAAATATAAAATATTGAAAACGTTGATAGACTACTTCAAAATTGCACTGTTTTCGATTTCTAATTTACAGTTTTTATGCATAAAACGGAAAAATGTCTTTAAAATATATATTTGTAGCCTAATTGCTTCTCAATTTGAATATTGTTTGGTACTTTAACGTAGCAGAATCAAATAGCTGAATCTTTTATTTGTTAAGTTTATAATGAAACTAACAAATTTTATCAAAACTATTATATTATAAATTTAATAAGTACTTCAATGTATCTAATTAATAGAAAATATAGATAATTTAATTTGTTTTATAATTATTTAGTTTTCAATTTTTAATTAAACTATTATAACTTTAATTGCAATTATGTTTTCTGCGAATCTTCTATTTGCAATTCATGGAAATGATGCGGCAATAAATCAATTTACAATTTGTAGTTAATTATTAAAAATATGTACAGAATTAATTTCACAATTTAATAAAATCTTTTCGAATATAGTTTTATTATTTTTCATTTCATCTAATTGCAATTAATTTTGTGCCGGCGTATGAAAGTGTTAATTATAAAGTGACTACAAAACTGTATTAAATTACCAATCGAATTAAAACTTTGTGCAGCATTACATGAAATATTAAATGTTAATAACAAATGGCTTTTCATTTTATAATTAAGAATGATTATGAAAAAAGTTTCCGTCTTAAAATTTTACATACAAATTACTTTATAAATATTTATATTCTAGATAGTTATTAATTCTGCGCAAAAATAAAAGCATTTAATATAAAACCATTTGGTTTTTCAATTTTAGTTTATTAATTAAATGAAAAATATGATATTATTTATAATAAACATTTTTCATTGATTATATTTTATTTTAAATATTTTATAAGTAATTAAATATTTACATTATTGTAGATTAATCAAATTTCATAGCAAAGCATCGTTTTATAGTGTAGTTATTAATAATTGATAATAAATTGTAAAGAAATTTTAAGTGCTAAGTGCAGATGTAGCAGTGAAAATATGTATAGTTCTACTTACAGGATGAATTAAAAGTTGGCGTAGTTTTATGTATAAGATGTTTTAATTAATAATAAGTTAATAGTAAGATGCTTTTAATTTTGACGAAATAATTATCAGAAAGAAAGATTATTATGATAAGTTATCAAAACTCTTAGGAAAGTTATTCAAACAATTTCCCTTAAAAGCAGTTTAATCTCGAGCACTTGTTGTTGGAAGTTACGCTACTGTTGGTTTATAAAGTAGCTTTGTTATGGTAACGTACAAATATATCTGTGATGCTTTCGAGATTTGGTTGTGACAAATCAATCTAAACTTTAAAATTGTATTATAAAGATATTACTTGAGCTTGTTTAGTAATTATAAAGTTTCTTATCTTAATTATCCAACTAGTTACGTATTTGAAGACACGTGCAGATGGCGACGAATGTGATTAGTTCGAAATGGTAGAAAATTAATGCGTTCGTATAGGTAGCACGGCAAGTGTATGGTTAAACTAATTTCTATGCTATTCCAAGTTCTGTAATCTGTACAATACTATATACCTACATACTATACGTATCGTACAATATGAAAAGTGTAGTATCGTATTATTGCCAACTAGTTCATTCAGGAAAACTGACAGGTAGATTATGGAATATGAATTTCAGCTCAACCATGATTTTGCCCTAAATGAAATCAGTAACAAACACGCAACAATTTTAACTTTGTTATTAGAGATTATGGGATATTTATATAGATTGAGAGAAAATTAATTTTCAGAATAAATCTAAAATTAAACGCAACGGAGACTGCTGCAATTTGTAATTGTCGCTCTTTTTCAAATCCCTGACAGGCGCATTATGATTCCACATAATTAATATTTCATTAGGTACCTATACATATATACATATACATATAATAATTATATGTGGCAATTTGCATTTATAAGTAGATATTTGTGTCATAAAATATACTTGCATCCATTGACAGATAAATAATTAATATTTAATAAATTATGTGCATTTAACAATGCGTCGTATACGATAACAAATGCGTTATTAAATGTTTCAATGATTTTTTAAATGAATGAACGTTACTTGACGATATTTCATTATAAGCGGATTAGTTCATTTTAGATCTGTCAAAGATGTAGACTGGAACTAGCCGACGGTCACCATTAGTACCTCTATCTCCTCGCTTTTTATATAATTACGTTTCTAACACCTGCATGCGCATTTTGGGCTGTGCCCCGTTTTGAACACCAACCCCTACATTAACACCGTTTGATGTTTTCTTCGCACCTTTCATTAAGCATCCTTCAATAGACTTGTTTTAATCCCATCTATCAAACAAAGGACTTATTTTCTAGAACAGATTTATAATTAATTAACAATTTAATTTGAAATTTTATAAGAAAACCAATTATCTGTTGTAAACCCATCTGTCTATTAAATGAATCGAACATTTTTTTTATCAATACTTTATTGAAACAACTAAGAGAGAAGCTGTGGAAATCTTTTTTCACTAATCTTACAGCACAATTACTAAACTTTTATTAAACAATATTAACAAGTTGGTATCTTGCAATTTTACATATTATATTACCTCTGTTTCAAAAATATTGTGAACCATTTGTCTTTTTTGTTAAATTTATTGATATTTAGTAAGTTTTTAAATATTTTTCTTCATATTCTTAATATTTGACAACTTGTTAAACGCATTTAGTATCTATTTCAAAATATTTTATTTTTTAGTTTGTTACAAGTAACAATAAAATATAGTATAATTGGGTAAAATTCATCAAATTGTAAATTTTTAAGTATTATAAAAAATAAAATAAATAAAATGAATATCGAAAGCGATGCTATTATATACGAAAACAGGTATACTATTCAAATGGCTCACTTATTTTAGAACAGACTAATACATTTTTTATACCTACATATTTGTTTGAATAAAAAGTATTTTTTGTTTAGATAATTCCAACGATATCTTGTAAAGTATTCGTTAAATTTCATTTGTAATATATGTCTCGATACGTCACATTCTTTAGTTAAAAATATTTCTTTATCGGTTTTTGATTGGTTAATTCTGTTCTGAGTTCATGTGTGTCGAAGATGGATGATCATACAGAGAAAATCAGCCTATTTTTGAGTTTTGCCTTGCCAATATTATAAATTGAGTGTTTTGCCAATGTAAATTGTTTCTATGTATGGGGAGGAACTATTCAATTATTGTGCAGAAACTTAATTAGACAATTAGAAAACATTTAATATCTTCAATAAAATAACAACATTGAATATTCTGGATGCAAAAAAACCTGATAATATTTATAAAGAACACAAATTATTATCAACGATTCAAAAATCATCGTGTACATTATCTACTTGGTTAGAATGTTAAAATAAATAAATGGCCATTTATTCATCTAATTGATAATAACTAGGTAAAAATAATTTCTACAAGAATCATGCTTTCCATGGTCTATTGTCTTGAGTATGGCGTTAATATTAGCATAAACTTGACAAATAATATACATTAAATTGTAAGTAAATGGCAAACTTAGATATTCTCGTTTATAACGCCTTGAAGACTTTGATCCCTCGAGTGTTGCTATAGCCGAATTCTACTGTACTGTACATTCAACAAACGTATAATTAAAATTACAACTTATTTCCATTTAATTTTTTTTGTTAAAACTTTTCGCTTTTATTTTATTTTAAAATTGAGAATTCTAAGCAAGACCCCACAATCAAACACTAAACTTTTATATGTTACAAATGAAGTTTGTGTATTTGAACTGTAAAGAAAGTCCGGTCGGTATAGAAATACTGTATATATAGGAAAATGTTTAGCTGAGCCATAAAAATCCTATATTATTATATTTAATGCAAGTATGAATGTTGATGGAAGCTAAAATGTTCAATATTGGGTAATCGAAAAGAACATCTCAATCTAATTGGTTCGTTGAATTAAGTAAGTATTGTGTGCACTGTCGTCGTACAACTGTTCATTTTTATTTTCGGAGTGCATCGTCAGGCTCTTTTCAATGTGCACTGTGTATTATTAGGTTTGTTTTCGAATTTGCTTTGTATTCAGCTACAATACATAATCGATTTTACTCGAACTTTTGTTGACAAAACGAAAATAAATGTTACCGTAAGGAATGGACAGAAGAGAAAATAACATTTGCCATGTTTTTTATCAATTTATAAAACACTCCTTGTCATTGTCAATGCGAACTGAAACTTTCCACATATTTTTTTTCTGCAATGTTCAAGTAAATAAATAATACTCTTTTTGAATACGCGTCTTTTTTGCGCGCACACATTCACTTTCGATCGGATAATTTAATCATCATTTCCCTTTGTGATTAGCATTCGCTGTAAAAAAAACGGAAAATACTCCACCAAATTACTTTTTCAATTTCTTTAAATAGCTAATTTAATTGCCTGCCTGAGAAAACGAAGCGCATTGAAAATTTCACGAATGCAATCATTTCAAATCCATTTCGATTCATTAAAATATAAAGCATTTTGGGGGATGAAACAGAAAAGAGCAACCTCTTACAACTACTTTGCGATATTGTGATTTAATCAAAAATTTCAATAATTTATTAAATTTGTCAATAAATTAAATTGATTTCGAATGGCGAATGGTGCAGTCAACACATGTAATTAAAAAAAGCTGAAGCAGTTTAATAAAATGAACAACTAATCTTCTCAAATTAAATAAGGGTATTTACAATCATCGAAAACACCTTTTTTTGATCAGGCTTGTTAATCGTGAAACATCTGTTTCGGATGACTTTAATTATAGAACGCATTGCATTGTATTTTATTTAATAGGGAGCGCCTTTTTTTTTCGAGTAGACCTTGTTTGTAATCGTTAATCAGGTAATTTAAGTCGTTTTAGTTAAATTACCAATGCATGATTTACATTTTTTTTAACAACACGGAATAAAAATTGGTTTTGCGTGGCTGTAAACTTTCAACGTATAATCAAATTAATTATCAATTGATTTTCATTATTATTTATTACATCGTAAACGAAATTTTACTAAATTTGCCATTATCATTGTGCGATGCGCTGACCTTTTTCAACTTTGCCATTGTTCTTAATAGACTCTAAATTGTAGGCTTACTTCTATGTGTCTGACCTTAGCAGCAATTTGTTTCCTAACGAGATTATGTATGTTTATCATTCTCAATGTGGTGTAAGCTTTTTGTAGGTAATTATCTATCCAAATATAGAGCAGACTAGTACATTAGCCGGAAAAAAACCACACTAATTTATTAGCGCACATCCATTCTAGGCTTTTAATATAAAATATTCGCAGAAAGTGCCCTTAATGTAATACAATTTATTATTTTTCTTCAAATTTAATAAATCATGTTTATTTTCCATAAAATCTTTAATAAAACGCAATATTGTGTTATGCATGCATTACGAAAATAGTTGAAATATTCCGAACTTTATTTATAAAGAATTTTATTTAAATTTTATAGGCAGTAAAAGTTACGGCACTGCGTTGCTCATATTTATATATAAATTTTGCTTTATAACATTGAGTACATATTAAATTGTAATTGTAATTTCAGTTTTCATAATTAATAATGCCATTATTGCAGATATTATTATCTCACTTGTTTATGTACAATGCTACAAATTAATATATTTATTAATTGTGAAAGCGTTGGCAATATATTTTCATGCGCGCTTTAAAAAATTGCTTCAAAACATTTCTTTGTGTTGCAGGCAGAAAATAATTAAAAGTGGAATAAACTAATTGTATAATAAATTTTATCTGCAAAATTATTTTAATTATCATGTAGAAACAGCTAATTGCATAATATATCAAGCGAGTTTTGTTGAATTGTGTACTTGAGATACAGTAAATTCTACGTTTTTTTCTTGCCATCCGTTTCCAATTAAGACATTTTGGTTTAATTTTTTATTGGCATGTTGTTATGTTTAAAACATAGGCCATGGGGAGCATAGCAAGCGGATTATTTTATTTTGCAGATGTGCATTAGGGTTAATAAATAAACAATTACAGAATTAAGTTAAAGTGCATTTCCATTAAATCGCTTAGTCTATTTAAAACATACTATATAATGATGCGTACTTTACATTTGTTTTCATATTACTAATGTTTCTTATTTAAGTATTCTTTGTGAGCGTTGTTTTGCTTCTTGCTTTCAAATACAAAATTTATGTCAACATCTCCGAATATATTTTTTTGTTTTCTTATTAAGGAAATTGTGACATATAGCGTGATTTGCCATATACATTAAGGTTCATTATATTCGAAAAATAATGAGCAATGATTAAATTAAATCAAGAAAGATTGACACGAGGATGACAGATTTAAAGACTCAAATATTTTATGTAAAAGAACGCTTCTGTCTGAATACATACCTATGTTGAATGGATGAGTTTTGCAGTTGATTAATAATCTATAGAGCTAAAATCCAATAGCAGGTGAGTTTTAGTTCAGTGATTTGCACCTATTAACATCTACCTATCCCATTTGATTACTAATTTTAGACATACTGTTAACAATAACACCACTTGATGTTATAGTAGTGTAATCATTGTGAAATTTTCATCAGTGAATAATTTTTTTGCACGATAAAGTGATTCCAACCGAATTTGGCTACGTTAGTATTCCCATAAAAATCAATGTTAATTTCTACGTGAGATTAGATTCAAAATAAAAGGAAAAATTTTATGCATGCATACGCAAATGCAAGAAACGGCTTTAAATTTGACCAAAAATGCATTTAAAGCCGCAATATTTACAAAGTCCACTTTAAACCGCGATTACTAGCTTAAATTGAAAAATGGGAGTACTAAATTGAGAGTCTGCGTATTTTACAAAGACTATTTCTATTGTTGAATGGTGTAAATATACCAATCGCCCGTAATTTTACATGGAAATTAACATTGTTCCTAAAGTCATACAATCTATCGTATGTGGAATTTTTGCTAGTTTATTAACAAATTAATACAATTACAATTTACCGCATGTGGAATCTGAGTGATTTTTGTCTACTATCTCATTAAATAATTTATCAAATATATACTTACTGCTATTGATCAGTGATTTCCATTTTTTTCTTTTCTTAGCAAACTACTTGAATAAAAATATTATCTGTTTAAATGAAAATTTTCATACGACGCCCTACTGCCAAAGAAAAGTCAGAAGTAAGGCACAGAATTTTCATGTTTGATTTGATTTTACTTTTTTACTTTTTTACTTTTGAAATACGTACTAGCTAAAAGTCTAAGTAACAATACTGTTTTAGAATTTGTTGTAGTGTTTCTGTAAATGAATTGTGACTCCTCGGGGCTCCGCATTGAAGGCCATTGCTATAGATACTAATAATTCCATAACAACGAGTTAATAAGAGTATTAATTTATGTTCATTTGTATTAGTGTTAATTGCAAAATTAATTAAATTTATCATTAATGTTTAATTATGACTTACAACATTTGGGAATGATCAAAAGACTACTACTTATGTTCTGAAATAAGTGAGCTATTTGCGTTTTTAGTTAAATTTATTGTTATTTAGTAACTTTTCAACATTGTTTTCTTTACATTCTTAATAGTTGCCAATTATTTAATCAAATTTGTTATGTACTTAAACAAATCATTTATTAGTTTGTTAAAAATAACAATAAATTATTGTAAAATAAGGTGAAATTTATGGAACACCAAAAGGGTTAAGATGACATCTAAACAATCGCCGATACATTCTAAATCTTGATGATTAATCAAAAATTAAGACAAATTTATTGTTGAATTCTTTTAATAAAATAATAAAAATTGTGTAACATTTTTCCAACACAAGTTGTCCCAAGAAGCTTTATAAGCAGAATCATTTTCTTAGTATTCGCTTATATAAATTATAAATTATGTAACTAATGTATAAATTAAACCTTTATTGTTCATCTACTACATCTTTGTTGTGAAAAAACAAATATGCAAATGATTTTTTTATATAAAAAAAACTGATACATATACTACGTAAATGGATCACTTATTTTGGAACAGAGTAATATTATATAATATTATAATGCAAGAAAATGTACCTCTTTGTTTTCAAAATACACAAACAGTTTTTGTGACATAAAATAATATTTTTAACAAAATCATAAAGAATATCGCCCAGTTTAATTGCATTGAAAATGTAGCCGCAAGTGTGTAAATAGTGCTTTACTTTGTGCGAAGTAAATGAATAGGTGCTTATTTGAATCCCTTTGTCCATGCACACAGCAGCTTCCACACAACCATATTTTAATTATATTTTATCAATATGAAATTATGCGTTCGAATAACAATAGTAATAATTCTTTGTTAATATTCACTCATTTTGTCAGCCATTAATAAAATAATAATTTAATTAATAATTAATGGTTAACGTAATGTAATGTGTGCATCATTGAGGTAGAGTCACATCTATTGACATGGCGCATTCTACCATCATTAGTTAATTAAGCTAATTGATGAGTGTGGCTATTATACATACATATATATTCATTGAAATTGTAGATTGCATCAACTTGTCTTTGTGTCTCACATCAAAGTGATGAGTTAATTAAAACAAGTGTACGTTTCGGTTTTTCTACTTGCACTCGTATCCTCGCTGTATATCCATCCGCACCGGCACCGCCATAATATTCTCTCGTGCTGGTATTTATATGTTAAGTGCAAATATTTGAAATGGTACAAAATGGAAAGTAAGTGGCCGCCGTGCCGCGTGTGTGCGCCGCCGAAAAGGAAAAAGTGAGCACGCAGATAATTGATGCGGTTGTGTATTAAAATTTTAGCATCAGCTGCAATACTTTTCAAAAAGTTTTAAAGAGGTTTTAAATAGTATGTCGGTAGCACCCTTGTCTTCTTAACTAGCTGTAACTACCTGGCCTAAAGCATTGGCTAACTAGCTGCTGATGATAATGACCATATGCAGCTGCTCTTCGCGCTTCAAGGTTACTCAAGTGGTTTTAATCTTATAACCAGAATATAATCATAGTCTTTCCAACACGTTTTTATGTTACACCTTGTTTGCAATTTTATACCATTGAAGTGAAAAAAACGCAATGTTTGATTTTCAAACTCGACGTATGCGCGCGTATTGATGATAATGGGGACTTAATAGGCAATTTTTGCGCCGCCACAACACGACTATTGTAATTTCGTGAATATCGAATATATATAACAAATGAATGCATTAATTATAGTGCAGTTGTTTGATGGTTTGACTTTTCGAATCGGTTTGGTTTGTGCTATGGGCAAAAATTGTTTGCGTTTAAAAAATTACAATAATTAATGTGAAATATCTAATTTTTCTTGACGTTAAATTGCTAGCTTGTTTATTTATTAATGTGTCTTGTATCACGTTGCACATCTTCCATATCTAGAAAAGATACAAGTTGAGGAAATATAAATTCAAAGTTATAATTAATGATGGGCAGGAAAGAGGAGCGAAAAGAGTGTGTATTATGTAAGAAATCTGACAAATTAAATTAAGATTAACGGACGCAAACTGCCTTGATGAATCACATGCTAGATTATACAGCACAGACGGAGTGAAAATGAAAATTATATGCTGCACGAATTGTCTGAAAAATTGTTATTTTTCTAGTTTTATGCTCGGTATTATGAACGATTGATTACATTACACAGACGAGACGTTCCCATTCCACCAATAAATTGGAAAAGAAATAAGAAAGAATGGTAAAGCGGAATGAAAATGCCCCGACGACTGACAATGCGGTCGTCACGTCTAGTAATAGACCTGTCACGATGCTAGATTTTGACGACAATTTTCTACTTATTCGCTGATGAGAAAGATCCTCTCTCTGTCGTCTCTTTTCCCCCGCTCGCCCGCTCGCCCGCCCGACCGACCGGCAAAAAATTAATGCAATTTTTACATTATAAAATTGCAAATTACTATTGATAGAATATTATTTCCGCGAAACGTGCAATTTGTTAAATGAGGTGAAGGTTTCATCCGTGTAATTAACTTTTATAAAAATTATTCAATAACCGTGAATGTAAAGCAAATTTTTCGTTGCTGAAAGTTTGTTGGGAGAGTACTTTGAAAGCTTAATCTTCAACGAGGTTGCAACTTGAATAAAGGTTAATTGGCTTGTATATAGCACACTCTGAATACACTTGTATGAGAAGTATAATAAAATTGTTGTAAGTTTTCCTATAAACGCTATTTTTAGATATATAATATATACTATACCAACATAGGTTTACATAATATGAATTTGGGATTGTTATTCAAGTCAGTGATTTGGAGAAATTGTTGGTAATGTAACCGCAAATGATATGCATTGGTCATTATCATATTTATGTTTATCATATATACATGTCTCTCATGTCTCTACTGGTCAAACGCATATGCAATTAGAGCGTACACAATATTAATTCTGATTTCTAATTGCTATCATTAATTAACATCGCTTACACAAACACTATGAGCTATTGTCCGTCGGCCGTACCTTATTGCCTCAATTTAATATTTAAATAGCGTATAAAAGGTCGCCGCTTCAAACTCATTATGCTATTAGACAAAAGAGATGATAAACGATTTATCGAAAACGTATCGTAGTATCTGTATTATTAAACAATTTGTAGCGAATGTTGTGTATATGAAAAATTGAATTAAAAACGATGTTGTTCGTTGTTCGTTCGATCGGCGCTTGCTGGCGTTCAACATTTAGCGTTCAGCGTTAGCGTAAACAAAATGAGAATGGTTGTTTTAAAGCCTATAATCAAGGGGATCTTGCAAGTCGATAATTGCGAATTGAAAATTTTGGCAGGTCTCGACCGTTGCGCTATCAAACCCTGCGGGAATCAACGGAACTATATTTATGCTGAATATGTTTTCAGAAGAGGCGCGGACTGAATACGGATAATGGAATTACGGAAATCTCGCTCTTAGAATGACAAAGAAGAATGGTTCCTTAGAACCGATTCAACTTGTTTACTTTTATATCACGCTGATTTTAAAGCACCTCAACCATGTCATTGGAGAAAGATAGCAGTAACGCCGCACAACAACATTCTTCGAAAATGTTCAGATATGTACTTTGCAACAAGACTGTTGTTTATAGCACGTGGAGTGGACTAAAATGTGCTGACTCAATACGCTTGAGATGTCTATCTTTCTATGAAAAATTATCTTATAAAAACTCGTTATTCATAATTTTATTTTTATCATGAAAGGGGAAAATAATAAATTTACATTCTTAGTGGAAAATTCAATTACATTCTAAAGCTATTTTGAAATATTCCCTCATGACTGCAAAATAATCACGACGCTACTCCCAAAAGTAATGTTAGAATGTGGCAAAAGCCCACGAGATATAAAAATATAAACAATCACGTTATAAATATAGAATACCACAATGCGTGTTCAGAAATGAAATGTTTTTCTTATTTCTTCTTCTTCGTCTTCTTTTTCCTCTCTGCTTAGTCTAATGCCACAACTAAATATATTGTCTTGATTTATAATAATGCAATTCAAATATTTCAGAAGAAGAAGATGATGATGATGATGATGATGATGAATTTACACAACACAGACTCACTTGTCGTTTATTTAGTTCCTTTGGTGTAAATGTTTATTTAAAAAATATACACTTTCTTATGCGTTGTTGTCAAAAATAATGGCAGGTAAGTATAATACAAGTCTTTACTAACAGGTGATGAAACATAAAATTGAGTGAATAAGCGCACTGATGTGATATATCGATGATTTTAAGTTTTATAATCCAAATTGGCATGATTTGATTGGTATGAAAGTTCAAGCTAGAAGAGTGATTTATGCTTCGGCATGGAGACGGACAGCGGCCGATCGTAAATCGAGCGAGAGCATCTGAGGCTGAAACTTTGCAGATTGTAGTGAAATATGGTCCTTCATTCACAGGCCGATACATCGGCATGCATGAGCGATTACAAATTACCAATGTATGGGATGCTGTCGATACCGGACACCCTATGATGACTTGCACTAAATATGACCTGTTAATACTCATTATTGATGAACGTTGTATCATCATACCCAAGTACATTCGCAAAAAATCCTCTCCTTGAAATCATCTTCCACGCTTCGCTTAGTAGCGCTGCAGCATAAATTATGAGTTCTTTACCAAGTTAGCTTTATCATCTTTACGGTTAGACATCCGTCAATCAATATAAATTTTACGATTAGTAATTTGCTTAAAAAACCAATTAAAAAAGTTGATCGCATGAGAGCCATACGTACTCCGCCAGCCGCTTTACCGTATTTACTCGGAAGATGATTTCTGTTTGTAGATGGTCGGATCGGATAGTGGAAGAACAATCAACTTCGACCCCAAAAATAGCACCCTCGCTCTATTTTTATTACATTCCTTCTCACGTCAAAACCAACTACACTAAAAGGTAACTTAGAAGCTGCATTCTTCCAATGCACGCATCGCATTCTTTCATCTTATTTCGCCACCCCCTATCTATCTATGCGCTACGCTTTGGAAAAATTACGAATTTGTCAGATATCGATATTCACAGCTTATTGTGCTCGTTGTAGTTCTCGCATGCACTTTTGCTTGTCATCATTACTCTCGTCACGATTTATCTCATGGGAATTGTTCTAATGCGCATGCTTCTGATGATATTGTCCCGGGAACATGCTGGTATCCCAAGGGATGGTCAACTTCCCCCTTGTTAATGCGCTTGGAAAAGAGAAAGTTATTACTCAAGGATGCAGACTTGAATTTTTATCAAAATTAAGACGAAATGAAGAGCGGAGAAAAATTAGAGAAAGTGAGTCTAATTAAAATGAATGGTTCATTCTTTTATAATTTGCGTCTTGGAGGGTTATTTGTTATAAAGGATAAAATTTGCTTTGTTTACTAATGAAATTTGTTGTTAATTTATTACAACAACATTTTTTATAAATGATTTGTTTTTTTATTAAATTGTTATGAATGCCGCCGCGCTGCTTCGCCTTCCCTCGGCAGATTTTAATAACTTGTTGGAATAATTATTTTGGGGAATGAAACGCTAATTAAATAATTTATACTTTTAATATATTACAAATATTATTTACACAAATTTTAAAACATGTTTTTCATTCGTGTATACCTACATATATGTATTGTACTTATTACGATACAACAATAATATTACTTACATGTGGGTATAAATAAATCAGTTTGAATTTTGTTTACTTCGTAGTAAAACAACACACACAATAACCGGTGGTGGAGAGAAATATGGTTAGTTGCTAAATGTAATATTGTTGACTTATTGGCAACTAATTTGATTGGCACGTTTGTTTCCCAAAGGGCTCGATACGGTAAAGTAACACGTCTAATAGAAATTTGTTAAAGTGAACGGAAAATTATTTACTCCTTGCTCGAACACTTAAAGCAATTTGATTCAATCTGCGGTAAAATGTAAGAAAACAAATAGTTGAGTGGCAGTTTGATTGATACGAATTTCGCTTGCTTCTGAACAATTTCATTTTAAATATTTTTGCCTAAAAGGATTCAAAAGTGCTTGACTTAATCCTCTTATAATCTGACCGAAAGTCGAGTTCTCTAAAAAGGCAACTTTGTTTAAGCGGATTATTACTGATATATAACTTTCATTGCTAAACTCCGGCGTAATCGTAAATGTAGATATTTAATTCGAAAGCAAAAAATTCAATTTCGTATAAAATTTTAATATTACGGCATGGATGCGCCAACTAAAGTGCAAAGAACTTTTATGAATAGAGAATTTCACTAATGCAATAATGTTTATCAGCGCGTCTCTTCTCTATCTCTATATATACGTATATATAAGATTTCTTCTAACAAGAAGCGATATCAATCATATGTCCGAACCTGGATTAAGCTGATTGAATGATAACTAATGATATCAGTGATCGCGAACGCGGATTGACAGCAGCTGCACAATGATGCCTCAGTCATACATCATAAAGTGTCAGACGTTTTTCTCATTTAAGAAGACGCATCATGCACTCTTCCTTCTTAGCACATTATCAATTCGAAATTTGGATCATCGTATAATAATCACAGTGAATCAACTACTATACGTAGCATACAGTATGTTATTATAGATAGATGGGTGTAGTATATAGGTACTATATCCCATCAATGATGTGTATCGAGAGTGGAGTATCATGCGCAGCGCGCATACGTTTAAATGCGATTGATTGATCTAAGATCTGTCCGAATAAACAACGCAACGCCTTAAAGCTTATGATATTATCACGTGCATGAAGAAGCCTAATGCCGTGGAATGCGGCTGCAGTGGTATTTGGTAGTTAGTGACATGATGTCTATCGTAGGCCAGTTTACAAGACAGAGCAGGTTTCTGAATTACTGACTTCTATCACATTCACGAGGCAACAATGCAGAAAGTCTGGAAGTTAGTGCTTCTCTATATTGCTCTCCCAAGCCCATACCATTCTTTGTAATAGCTTAACCCTCCAACTGGCAGAGTTGTATTCTAGAAAATTAGTAAAACAAAGCGATGAGAGCAGAAAAAAACTTTTTTCAGGACATAATTAAAGTTGCGTCATTATGCATTAATGCATCTTTTTTGCTGGCTCCAAGATAAATTATGCTACATTTTTCTACATTGCTCAAGTTTCATTTAAAACAATTATAACATTTAATTATCTTTGAATCTTTTGCACGCCGAGTTTTACGCCAGCATGAATTATTAATTAGATAAACGCTTAATAGGTAAATAGAAACATGTTTGTTGCATTTCCCAACTAAAAGCTTCCAAATCCGATTCTGTAACAACGACAAAAGGATGTTTGTGCAATTTTGATGAGACTGGCCGTAACAGAGCGTACGCAATTTGTTTTTCTTCTTTTTATTGTCCATCTTTATGGCGGCACACAAGCCGCAGCTGCTTTGTAAACGAAAATTTCAACTCATATTATTCGCGTGCGAGCATCATTTGCTAAATTTTTCATCCAGATTACAAATTTACTGTGGAATGATAACATTAAACCTAATTATTTTATTTACAAAGGACATGTAATAACTTTTTGCATTATTCACTGGTAGTGCACATAAAACGGAAATGTTTACTCGACAGGATACCGCAAATGTTTACAGGACTCTCGTGGTTGGCATCTCACTTTATTCATCAATACAAAACGTTGACTACGTTATTCGTGGCCGTTTCAAAAACCATTCAATAATTCTATTGCAATTGCATAACATTATCTACACCACATGTCGATTTCACTACCATTTTATTTCACTCCAAGTTTGTTTTTTTTTCTCTTCAAATATATTTACACATGTAATTTTTTTTCAGAACCTGTGGATCTTGCTTCGAGATTAACGACCTGCAGTGAAAGGTAGGAACTTTTTATTACAAGCATGAATATGTAGTAGCAATTTATCATAAAACGCTTTAAAAAATCAATAGACTCGTCAATTTTATCCAAACTAATAAATTATTATCAAATATCATGTGGAATAAGATTGCGCCAAACGATATAGGTAAGTACAAGTAAGTAGGTACTACATACATACATATTGTACATATATGCTTCGTTCTTGTTCATTTCGTTCAACGCCAATCACAAGCAATAATCAAAGTCATTCTTCTCGGAATAATCTCAATACGCCTTGATACAAATATCTAAATCTCTACTGATATTGACATATTTGATTCTAAGCCTTGAGGATCACAGTAATTGTAAACCCCAGCTGGAATTTATACACATACACATACATACCATCAGGCGAAAAGAAGAAAAAAAAATATAGATATATTCTGATGACGTCACACATTTTATTTTTGTATGGTCTTAGGGTCAGCATTCAAAATAGATTTACAAGGATTACACTTTCAGAACGCAGATTTTATCCCATATATTTTATCATTTATATGTTAAAACATCTTTTTTTATTATTTATACGATTGTATGTGTAAAAGGGTGGATGTATTGAGTAGATTCGATGATTCGCTTAATGCGTTACATAAATATGTTTGCTTAAAAACATTTTGAACGCGCCGCATTAATTTTACTCGTATAATCTGTTTAAATACAATACGAAAAGAATGGCTCGCAAAAATTGTGATATTTACTTTGCGATCTAATAAAAAAGAACTGTGTAAATATTATTCAATATTTCAAGTAAAAGGGAAATAGAGACGAATTTATATTGGGACGAACATAAACAAAATAAAGAGATATTTGTTTGTAGAAACGACCCTTATATATGTGTGCGCATCGATGCTACACATATAAACATTCCTATATGTTTTATACGGTGTATGGGAATACCACCCTCAGTTTAACAACGAAGAACGAAGGGCTGCTGGCTGCTGGCTGCTGTCGTGCACTTTTCCCCACAAAAACACATTCTTTCATAACAAATTTCATCAATGTTGTGCGCATTATATGCGATCATAAACATTTATGCGGATTAGTGCATTAAAATAAAATATTATTTTTTTGCAGCAAAAACTGAGGTTTCTGAGGGTGTTCATAATGTATGCAAAGCCTCAATGTGCATTGAATTTATAAAATGAATTGAAATTTTTATGCCATTCATGGAATTAGTCCGTTGAAGGCATGTTCTAGCATCGAAAGATAAATTGGATTCATGAATTGAAATTCAATTGAAACAGTGGTATTATTACATCCCTATTGAAGCCCATGGCTGTTTTATACACAAAAAATTCATACAAATACATACTCTATATAGCATATAGTATTTGCATCATGCGGCTTAATAGGCAGATGTGCCTAGACTTTCAAATTTAATTATGAGTACGTGTAGCTGGTGATTGATTCAAATTGACTAAGTAAAGAATTAAAATAAAGCGCAACGCATGTAATTTTATTTTATACGGTTGCATTAAATATATCATATATGGGGTTAAATTAGTTTTAGCGCAATGTGTTGTATTGTGTAGATATGTCGTTATTGCATAGCATAAGAATGCCTTAAAAGGTTTTCCAATGTATTGATGTGATGGCAAAACGAGTCGAGTCTAAGCAGCCGCAAACAACATAATGAGCAGACCAAGGAGATAATAAGCAGACATAAGGCTGTCCGCTTTCGGCACCTGCTTAGTGCACCTATAATAACACCTTGTTGTATCGTTACATCTACTGCGAAACCAGAGGTGGACTATAGACATGCCATTTTTTAACAAATTGCCCATAAATATTATATAGAAAATGTTTATAAATGTGCCCGCCGCGTTACCGTTCGTTCGATTGCTTCGATATACATTCGATACGAAAAACTTGGGTAATTAGATAAAAGTTTGATGCGATATTTTATTGATTAGTTTAAAAAAAAAGAGAGAGAGATGGTAGGTAGGTATGTTGAATATGGAGCTGGATATTCTCCTATCGGCCCATCAATCTCGTTGTTTATGGCCCGAGTTTCGGTAATCACGCTTCCTAACGTCGCCATCGGATAGCCGTTGTTAACACGTTAATGATACTGAATTATAATCTAATAAAAAAAAGGTTGTTTCTAAAAATACTGTGTCTCTAATATGATTGGAACGCACGATATTCTTCTTCGTTCGGATCTACCTGGCTTTTATTCTTTTTCAATATCGTAACCTTGCGAATTGAATAGAACTTGTTTTCATATACATTGCACCATAACTAATTACATTTAATGAAGTTTCAATAATTTAGCCGTTAGTGTACGCCGGCCGGATTCGGTTTTCGATTTTTCCAGCGTTAAGAGGCGATTTTTTAAGAAAACGGATTACAATGCGCAATGTATAGGACATTAAAGTAGTGATAACTGCAGTCGAGTGACAGTAGGTGTTTCAAGTGTCGTTAAGAGTAAATACTCGTTAGTCTCGTTAAGTGTTATCTAGTAGGTAATAAAATTTATCACAAACTGAAAACAACCTCAAGCTTTTGTTCAAAATTATCTGGTTGCCATCAATTGTCACTTTTGTCTAATTACAAGTTATATACTTTTTAAATATATTGTATGTTTGTATCTACGAGTAGATACTTGCTTACGGATATGTATGTACTGATAACACACACCAATCAATTTATAACTGTTTTATTTTAATTACAATATATATAGGTAGATAAAATAAATGCATTAGTAGTGTTTCCACAGTAGGTATAGCCACATACGTATGGTATGGCACAACGTAGCGTTTGTATTAATGAAAATAAATAATAATTCGATTACATAATATTTTAATCACTATTAATCCAGCTAAAATGCTAGTAATTGTTATTTAGTTATGATTAAAATACAAACGTAAAATTAACCATAATGCAATATTTATATAACAATTCTGCAGCGGTAATTCTGCATATTAGCAAAATATAAAAATGCGCAATTTTCACATACATTATTGATTTCTTAATCTGCGCTTAAACTTTGATTTTAAGGTAAGAGTTTTTGAGGCGAGATTTATTACCTGAATATAAATTGTCTAAATAAACACTAAAAGGAAAAGTATGTACTTGGATTTGCATATATGATGCTTCGTTTTTACGACTTATTTTCTTAAATCATACTTATACACAAAGATGATACTAGCTACACTTCCTTCAAGCCATTTATATGTAATATTATCTAAATCTTGCATAATAAAAGCCCTTTAAACTACCAGAGCGCAAAATATAAATTGCAACATACATATAGTAATCAAATATCTACCTCAAAATTATAAACATCACTTTTATTATCATTTTTCATTCGCACATTTTGCATACCATACAGTTTTCGTATGCTTGCTGCTATTATTAACTCAACACATTTACTTGGATAATTATTTTACAATTTGCTACAGATGCTTCATGAAAATAAAATTGAAAAGAATTATGAAGGAAGGCATACATTGTTGTTTGTTTCAGCATGAAGTTAACATAAAATCTTTTAATTAAACATCTAGCAGACACGAATTGTATGTTTATTATATGTTAATTATTAAATTTAGTCATAAACATACCAACATTACGGTTTAATTAGATTTAATTATAATTAAACGTTCATTAATTTGCTTTATTAGATTATATCTTAAAGTTTCTATTGACTAATTAGCATATTTCCTAAAAAATCTTAACGTTAATGCTTTCAAATGAACGCACATAATTAAACTAGACAAAAAAATATATACCCAAGTATAAAACAAAATGTATATTCTGTTCTATATAATATATTGATGAAGTTGCTTTGTTTTCTTAATAAAGAAGAAAAGAAAAAAAGAAGGAAAAGAGCACCAGTTATTGTTTGGCACAGGTAAATTTTCTGCGAATTCTTACCTATTAAAAATTGAAAAGAACAACATCTGGCTTTTACCTTTGGAGTCTGCTTGATCATCGCGCAGAGCGTTTTTAACATTATTATTGTGAATGGTATAGTGTAAGGAAGTAAATCTAATGATCGCACCATTATAAGCTTTAATATACCATTTTGATTATGTGAAGAATTAGATTAATTCTACCACACGAAAACAAATTGAAAAATTCCAAATACAGATGTTAGCTTTCTTTATAGGTACTACGATTGTTGAAGCGAAATTAAAATGTAGCAATTATAAATTGTAAATTATTTGATGTAATAATTTCTAATTGGCAAGCTTGCGTAATAATTAAATTGTGGTGATGTAAATCTATCTAGAAAGGAGTACGTATTTATACTTATATACGTATATATTCATTCGTTAAACTTAAAAATTGGATAATGAGTAGTTGCGCTATCTGCTTGCTCTTAGAGTTGATCAATAAATTATACAGTAAACAGCAATTGCAGATATGTCAGTGTGTTCCTTTGCTATCAAATTATTGCCACATTAATTATCGCGTACCACCTCATTGCTAAGAAAATAAAACAGCGCGCATTTTAAAATATCTGCCTATATAGTTAATCTAATCATACAACTCAATTAAATTCATTACCGAGTCATTTAATTCATAGTCATCGGAACTGAAATGTCTTGTTATCGCGTCGCTTTAAATTAAAAACCTATTTAAGTAAATTAAAAAGCATGGTCAGAGTGTCTAATTTTACCCTAATCAGCTCCTCGTTATTTCACTCTCGTTAGGGTGTCGTCCTGCCATGATAATGACCGGAAATAGCTCGCTATACTCCATATTATGACTGGTTTGTACGGTCTACTTACCTTACAACCCAACCCTCCACACAAACCCCAATTAAAAATTTTTTCTTGACGACCACGTTTAACAGCAACAAAAAAATAAAGGAAGAAGACGGAGAAGCGGCCTTTAGACGACGCGACGTAGCAGCGCGCGCTTTACACTTTTGATTCTCCTCCTTCAACAGCAGCGCTGAAAATTGAACGGCGGCACTGTCATTATAATCCATGTATTTACGATTAGTATATATTCAATTACTTGTAATGCGCTGAGATATATTCTGAAATTCAAGATTATACATGTACACATTTGAAATTTGTAACTTCGCTGAAGGTATGAATACATCTACATATGATAGTACTAAAACTTGAAAATGCTGAGAGCGTCTTGGCTTATCAATCAAAACTATCTGTGAGGTATACGCGTCCTTTGTTATGAAAATGTTCGAGTTATTTTCTTATATGTTATATAAAAATATCCAGCAGCAATTCTTTCACAAAGTTATATTTTCACTTATTTTTATTGCTAAAACAACAGCAATAATGTGCGGCAACATTTTTTCCTAGTTTTTATATATGATTTGTTTCTCCCCAGCAAAATATACAATATGTGGTGGAAAATGTCACAACATATATGCAATAGAAACGATCTAAAAGGTAATTTGCTAGAAATTCGTGACAATACCAGGTTTATTGAACAATTGACCTCTTTCCTTTTCCATGCTATGCAAGCAAACGATATCATTTCAACCACCACCATGAACGTTGCACATTTTCTTTTTATCAAATATACTTATTGCGATGAACAGCACACACACATTGTTTTCCTCTCTTTTTATAAAAGATATGGGATTATTTTTATGTTGACTTTTATGTAATATATTTTCTTTTTTATAATTATTTATCAACGTTGCGGGATTTTATTAAACTTTAATAAATTCCTATATTATATGCGAAAAAGGCGTTGTTGTTATTTTATCGTTAGCATTAACATTTTACCGCTGAAAAAAATAAATGTTTAAGCTTAATAATGTTTTCTGTAATAAGCATGAAATCTGGGCATATCTCGAAATAATGTTAGATGTACAATTTTTGGAGGATTTTCGTATAAGATGAATATCAATATGCAGTTTGTATATTCTTATATAATTATTTATCAACGTTGCGGGATTTTTATTAAACTTTAATAGATTTATTAAATTCATGCCCCTGCGAAAAAAAGCGTTGTTGTTATATTGTCGTTAGCATCAAGATTTTACAGGTGAAAAACAAACTGTTTATGCTTAATAATGCGCAGCTATTAGAAAAAACTATATGTTTTCTGCAACCAGCTTGAAATCAGACATATCTCGAAGTAATAATGTCAAATATGCAATTTTCGACGATTTTCATACAAGACATCAACATGTTGTTTATATTTTTTTATAATTGTTTATCAACGTTGCGCGATTTTTATTAAATTTTAATAGATTTAATAAATTCCTATATATACGAAAAAAATGTTGCCTTTTTGTCGTTGGCATTAACATTTTACAGCTAAAAAATAAACTGTTTAAGCTTAATAAAGCGCGGCTATAAAAAAAAAAACTATACATTTTCTGCCACGAGCATGAAATCTGACATAATTTTGAAATAGTAATGTTAGGTATGAAATTTTTGAGCACTTTCATATAAGACATCAATATGCAGTTTATATTTTCTCTTATAATTGTTTATCAACGTTGCGGGATTTTATTAAACTTTATTAATATATTTATTAAATTCATATCTGAACGAAAAAAAAGTTGTTGTTATTTTGTCGTTAGCATTAACAGTTTACCGCTGAAAAACAAACTTAATAATGCGCGGTTATAAAAAAAAACTATACATTTTCTGCCACGAGCATGAAATCTGATATAATTTTGAAATAGTAATGTTAAGTATAAAATTTTTGAGCACTTTCATACAAAACATCAATATGCAGTTTATATTTTCTCTTATAATTATTTATCAACGTTGCGGGATTTTATTAAACTTTATTAATATATTTATTAAATTCATATCTGAACGAAAAAAAAGCGTTGTTGTTATTTTGTCGTTAGCATTAACATTTTATCGCTGAAAAACAAACTGTTTATGCTTAATAATGCGCGGCTATATTAAAACCAAACTATCTGTTTTCTGCAACGAGCATGAAATCTGACATATCTCGTCAAAATAATAATGTTAGGTGTGAAATTTTCGAGCATTATCATAAAAAACATCAATAGGTAGTTTAATATATTGCGATGTGTGTGAAATTTATATTGGTTCAATTTATCAAAAGTCATGTCGAAGTTTAAGTGCATGAAAAAATCTTGCAGAATAAAAAAGTTTTATATATATATACATCCTATATATACGTTTATATCACATAAAAGTTTTTCCACTTTGATAAATTAATTTTAATTAATTACAAAATCATATAAAACGCCCTTCTGTTCAATTATTGATTAAACCATTAACTGGCTGCAATTGCGGAAAAATGTTAAGAAGAATATGTACTATGTGGTGGAATATCATGCAAGTAAGTTTATTTTATGAACATACATATACATATACATAGTCTACATACGTATTACTCCCAAGTAGCTTTAAATTATGTGATATGATGAAAGTTGTTTAAAATATGCATCAAAGTCACTTTATATACATTAAAAATGTCGACTGCCATAATATAAAGTTTACAATGGAAATGACGCTCCTCCTATTTAATTATCTTTCCCGGTTTTTGAACACATACTATTTGTTGATTTTGAAAACGAGCATATTTTACGTGTTTTGAAATGAAAAATCGCTTACGAGTATCATGATGATTTATCGTATTTTTGTAGTGTGCAATTTGTTTTATCAAAGTCAAGTTGCTTTCGAATGGTCCAGTCGTTACTGGAAACGTATCGACGGTGATAGTGTAATTTTATTCAGTGACAGTTTGGTGTTATCGCTGGTGGTAATTTAGAGAGCGAACAGTCGACGTACAACAGGGGGGTTTAATAATATCTCGTTCGCCTGAATAACTAACTACACCTGACTATCATTTAATTCGTACTAATCAGAAATTACCTGCACAACAGACGAAGATAAAAACGGAATAATAAAGCATCGAGTAAGAGATGGATACTGGTCAAAGTTTCTTCAACTAAAAGGTTTTCGTTGTAATGCCGCGATAATTATCTCTATTTTTTCTGTATTTATAATTTAATTTGTTTGTCTAAGCCGATAGGGGATAGTAAATTTTTTCCATTCGTTTATTTAATACTTCTTTATTAAAACAACACATTGTCATTTCAATTTATTACAACTTTTCGACACGTTACTGTGACAGTTGACAGAGTTTCCTGCTGTTTATTGGTAGGGTATGGTTCAACTTCCCCCTCTAGCTGTCGTCTACATTTAGTAATTAAAAATGTCATCGACATTGAGAAAAAAATGCAATAATGTTTTTCAACTTTACTTGTCACATCATTAACAACAGCGCGCGCGAACGTAATTTCTCACTGATATTTCATTTAGGGTTGTCCTTTGTTTGTCAAACAAATTAATTGCTTATTAAAATAAAGGTCCTTCCTTCACTCAAACAATATTGCGATGTGTAAAGTGGATTTTCAGCTCCAATAAATTCGCAAACGGAAACACACAATTTTGATGATGAACAACGTCTTAAGTCGAATTGAAATATTTATTAGTAAATTTTATGTGGGCCTCACGTGGTTTCTCTCGTATATTATAGTTTTACGATTTCCGGAATGACTATTTGTGTTTGAAATGATTCCTTGAGGAGTTATTGTTGAAACGTTTACTTTTGCTCTTTAAAATGGTCCCATGATAGGTCTTTTTACAGTCGAACTAATTGTCTGTGTATTCATACACCTATTCATATTAAATAAAATGGAAGTAAAGGTTTTTTTGTGTTGTTGTTGACTATTTGGTTATAGCCACTCGCAAAACTGCCAGGTTGCAGCATCTGCTTCCGCAACATATTTGCTTTGACCCCATATGGCTAGCACATTCTCAGCCAAAAGTAAAAGAAATCGCCTTTAATAATTAACGACAGAAAGATATATACATCATGATTGATTTATGTTGCATGGGTAAAATATTTAACGAAAAAAAAAAACAAAAAAAAATGCGAGAGCTATTTCTTAGATATGAATAATTTAACTATATGAGAAAACGAAATCTTTCATTTTTATTCTTATGCATATATGCATGTATGTTTCTTGAATTTCTTAAATTCATTCAAAATTTATTTATATGAAAATTATTCTTTATATAAGATACGGTTTATGAGAAAAGAGATACTACTAGTTGTAACTTGAATTACTATTACAATTAATGGCTGCCTACCTGAATATAACAGCCATTTTCATTTCGTTTGTTTTTAAATTTTTAATTTTGTCGTTTAATTTTTATTTGCTATCTATTTGGTTTATTTATAACAGCCATTTGGATTTTATTTGTTTTTTTTAAGTTAAATATAATTCTAATTTAAATTTTGTAACTTATTGTTTATTTGCTATCTATTCGAATAATGTGTAATTAGCCGCTGCCAATTTAACACAATTTTTTATAAATATTGGTACTTCTTTTATTTTTTCTAGCTGAAATTATTCTTGTATTTATAGATAATAAGATTCGTCCCCAATGTGATACTCACCGTCGACATTTCCTCCTTTACCATCTCTAGAAAAAATGAAATGCTGTGCAGGCAAAAAGTTGTCGTGTTATCACCAACATTATCCTTTTTAAATGTAAAATAACCGAATTTTAGCAAATAAATTGCTTTCTTACTAAAAAAAGTACACTACTATATTACCTAACACTAATTTTGCAGCTTTCCCCCAAAATGTGGGGAATGTATCATCATCACTTTTTTTCAGTACATGCACTTATTTTTAACCTTATAATCAACTTTGTAACTTTTGCAAAAGCAATACCAAAATGAAAAGAAATCAACCATTACAAGAATATATGTCTTACGATTAGAAGTAGTAATAAATAATATGTCAAATTTAAAGGGGACGTCAAAATTAGGAGGTAAAACAGGTCTTAACTTTAAAAAGAATTCCTTAATTTGATACTAATTATTGACGTTTTGGTTAACATTTGAAGTCATCCTAAAAAATTTGTAGTTGATTATTGTTTTATTTAGACAATTAATGCTGTAAAATTAATGTCACGAAAATTCAACTCGTTAATTTCAAAATGGAGTATAATATGTTCATGTTCATTGCTCAATAATAATAGATTTTTTTTCAGAAAAGTACAAGTAAGTATAGTATAGTTCTAAAGTATATTTATATAATTGGGCATTTAAAAATATTGCTTAGAAATTTATATACAGCGCATTTTTTTTAAGTTACGAACGTTTTGGCAATTTTCTTCATTAATTTTTCTTTCATGTTTTGGTATTTTGCATCAAAGCATTTAACGATTTTCGTCGCAATTGTTTGAAAATGAGAAAAGAATGCAATGCTTCTTGCAATTTCGATTCATCTCGATGAAACTCAATAAAAAATTTCATGTAAAATGCTGAAAAGCAAAGAAAATGACAAAAATCGCAAAAATAGACGACGCAAAGAAAAATCTATTCCAAAATGTTTAAGAATCTCGTTGAGATGCAAAGAAATAAATTGAATAGTTTAGATTTTTTTATGCACACGTTTGAATGAGAAACCCTGCATATTAAATTACCTATGTACTTAGATTTTAGGCACTTGGAAGCTTTCAGATGCATACATGAACCTAACTTAACGCCAATGTTAATCAAGTAATGAAATACTGATTATCAACTACCTAATAACTGTTTAATAATACAATTAATTAGCAAATTGGCGTATAGCATGAGAGTGTTGTCGATAAATTCGCATTGCTTGATAATAATTAATCAAGCACATTTTAATTGCGATAGCCTGCTAAATGCTTAAAAAATATTTAGAACAATAGATTTCACCGGCAAATTGGGCCAGCTGAATTACGTCTTTCTCTATCATTAATTTTATTGTTGTTTTGTGTTTATAGAGCAAATCGATAAGTTGTGTCTGGCACCAAACAAACAATATTTGCGCTTAGATTCTCTACACTTGTACATAATAATAATAAATATCGCTGAATTAATAAAATATGTTGATGCATTATAATGATAATAATAAATTTAATGATTGAATTATTATTATAATTGCTGTATGAAAAATGGCTTTGTTGAACTCGTTTGAAAACTAACAATATCCTGCGCTTGTTTGTATGTTTGTTTGTTTAAAAATTATTAATATTATAATGTTCATGAACATTGTGTACTTATCCACCTATAGAACAAGTTATGAAACACGAAATTATGCGAATAAAAAAAGTCACCCTCTAGTCATTAGAAAATATTGCGACATATTATGTGCATGAACTAAACATTTTATCTTTTGCATACTAAATCATTTGATTTATTTATCTGCAGGTGTTAGTTTTTTATGTTTATTACCCGAAAGCATGCAATAATAATAAAAAGTTTGCAATTCGCTGCTGAAACTTCCTGCTTCTGTGTTATTTTGCATTTGAAAGAGAATTTTAGTTTTCTGTGATCTAGTACCTAGCATATACTTAAGCGACTGATTTCAATTGCAACGGTAAGTGCATGAATCACGTTCACTTAACTTCGTGATTCTTTGTCGTGACTTGGTATTGGTAATAATGTTGTTCACTGTCGCTTTTATTCAAAAGCTCGCATATTCAGGTCTTGATAAATGTTTGAAATGGTAATCGGCTGCGTCGTCTTCGTCGTCTTCGTCGTCGTCTTCATTTCAACTAGTTGGGCGAATCTAATTTGTCGCTTGTTTATATTAGATTAGATAGATTAGCTCTTCTCGACCATTGATTCCTAGTCTCAATTTTAAATTGTCGTTTGTGGTGAAATGGGTCAAGGTTAGATCGTCGAGTCGTATAGCGTATTATTTCTTACAGGATAATTGTATTCGGGATTGTTTTGAACCAAAGTTGTATGCGTCTAATTGAGTCTAAGTAAATTAATCATGACTTTGTAATTAAGTGGATCTTTAGGTAATTGGAATTCATGGTAATACATGTTAACATATTGTATATAGTTTACGAGTAAATCGTTTGCATTACATTTCACTTCGATCGCGAAGATAGGCGCGCACACATGTATATAAATCTAAATGATGAGGCGGGTGTGACAGAGTTACAGGCATACAAACCTGAACTTGCAAACTGCTAGTAATTTAGGAAGTACTTTATTCAGGAAAGTGGGTTAATGTGTTTGAAAGAGACAAATGCAAAAAAGGGTTGTTGCTCTTTGTTTTTTTCGCTCTCTGTACGCGCATACATATAAAACGATGAAATGAAAAGGAAGAAAAAAGAGCGTTGGAAAATAAGTCGGAACATCCTTTGGAATTTGTTCAATTTAAATGGCACTTCGATCACATACATATGTCTTTCAAACATTTTTCATTATTATTGTTATTGGTTTTACATTTCTCATATACTAAACCAAATTGCTTATAAAATTTTCAAACGTAGCACGACGCTAAATTATTTACTTTTTAAAGCGTATGAATGAGCGCACATAAAAAAACGGTAATTATGTGGAGCCAGTCATCTCTCTGTGCAAGACTATCCATCTTATTATTTAAAAGCCATTAATACATTAGCATTTTTAATATGCTTCAAAGAGGATGTGAGCGCGCGGAGAGACGAGAATCACCTCGTACTAGTCTGAATAATAAAACACCTGTAGCTTTAAAGGAAACGTGAAAAAGAAACGGCGAGTAAACAAATAACCTGTTACAAAAAGTTTTTTAATTAATCAGTAACTGAGTTTAATCAGCTGCTAAGCTTTTGTAATTCAAATTAATTAATTTGAAGGCTGGATGAAAGTAGTAAATCTCTGTAACATACGATTTTCTTATATTGGGGGGGCTGAATTCCAACAACGCATTAACACCTTTTAACTTCTCAAAATTAAATTTAAATAAATTACATGCGCGCTTTGCAATCAATAGTATCATACATTTTTGCGCTGCTTTACGCGATGGTAAAACCATATACCAAACAAACGTATAGTTTTTCGAATTAGTATCCGCATCAAAAAAATAAATTAAAAATAAACATTGAACATGTATAAATCGTGTAAAAGTATTCGTTTTTTTGCGTTGCCTTTTCCAAAAAAATCAACAAAATATTTCATTGTATTTAAATTTGTCCATAGCTATTCATATGAAAGTAATGAACCATAAACCTAATTATTTAAATGAAAATTAATGCCCGGTCATGTATGTTTAATTAAAATCAATGATGTTCATTGATTTATCAGTCTTTTTAATAATATATCAGCATGCGCTACGATGAACAACTTTTAACAGATCATTTTTTACACAAAAAATCGCTTAATTAATTTTCTATTAGTTTTAAGCTGATTGGATAAGCATTTTAACATTACAAAATTTTACATGTAATAACAAACCATTATGCAAGCCATATTATGAAAATACATGTACAGAATAATAACACTTCTTTTAAAAGGTTTATTATTTTCCTATTAGTTTTAAATGTTGTATTGTAGATATGCGTTTAAAGGCAGCAAATTTGAAAAATTATGAAAATGTATAGATATATGATAGTACCTATAACAATTTTTTGAATAAGAAATTGCTGGATGAGCATATTTAAACCTTAAATATAGGATAGATATCCAACAATAAAGATATAATGCTAAAATACTATATTATTGAAAACGTATTTCCAGACAGTATCGTTGAAAAAGCCATTGGCAATATTTTTTAAAGAAAACCATGCCAAATAAATTAATTGTTAATTTTAAGTACAATAGATAAACATTTAAAAGTTGTAATTATTGAAAAGCATTAAACATATTTCGAGCGAGCATCATTTCACAATTGAATTGATAACAATTGGATCAAAAACAATATGTATTTAAAAAAATCACTTCTATTTACATTCCATCCATTATTTTTTAATATAATACAATACTTGGGTATTGTTGAAAACGTACTACCTAAGTTGCAGTTTAACTACACAAGTGAACTTATAAGAAATAGTTTGTATTAGCAACATCTAAAAAATGCTAAATTAATTTTATGTTTATTAGTTTAGCATTTAAGAGTTTCAAAATATTGATTGTAATACTATAGCATCTGAATATTATACTTAAACGCTTAAAAAATATTTTGAGAGAATATCGGAAAATAAACAGCGTTATGGAAATTTGTAAAGCATAATAATATCAACATTTTTAATAAAGAAATAAAGTAATTATTAGTTTTAAGTAAAAAATGTAAACATTAAAGTATTGCAATAATTAGAAAAACATAAAATATTTAACAAGCAAAAATATGAAAATTTGCGTGAAACAACAACATTTTTAAAGCAATATTATGTTTAAGTTATACTATATAGATCGCCCTAAATAAACGTCTATTATTTTAATAATATCCGGCCCATTCTTAGTTTAGATTGAAATAATATAGTATAAATATTCTCTAAATATTTCATTACGAAAATATGCTTTAAATGTTAATAAACATTTATATTTTGGACGCGCTATATACATGTATATGTTTTGGGATGCATTATTATACAGGTAAAACTTCTTGCTGGATGTGAGAGTAAAAAAGCGTTGCTGGAATTTCATATTATAACAACATAATTACTTTCATTCATTTTCATTATCTTTGACAAATATTGATGTACTCTGGCCAATATTATTTGCATAGTTTAATTACAAACTACTAAATATATATATAAAACAAAAGCGTCATGTTTCGTTCGTTCAATTTATTTCGACGTTTAAAACATTTATATCTAACGAACTATATTTAAATTTATTTTACACGTTTGACAGAATCCATTACGTTGTATGTATTACCAAATTCCACTCAACAGACATTTATATGAATACTCATTAATTAAATTTTAATTGCAAATTGCTACATATGTTTTTTTTTATAAAAGCGATTAAAAAGTTTAGTTCGTTTCGAAGCATGATAATATTGTTTCCTTGCAATTAAATAAATAGGATATTGTGTTGCACTTAGGTATGGAAGTACACACTGCATCGGAAGTGCTAAATGCAAACGTTTTAACTGACAATTTTCCGCTTACGATTTTAATTAAATTTTTTCGTACGTTTGCTGAAAAATTTAACATTCAAAAAACTTCTAAGAGATTTTTTTTAATTAAGGTACAAACAATACGCTTTGTGTCCAGAGGGATGTTTTAGCAAACATGCACTTTCTATACAATTTCTCTCGCTTCATATACATGAGCGCACTTTATTATTACAATTTTATTTCTTGAATGCCCAAACTTTTCCACTTATACGGTGGTGCCCGCATAAAACTTGATTTTATTGTTTTAAACTATAGCGGTTGCGATTTTTATTTGCGCGTTAGAGAAAAAAAAATAACACATAAAATCAACAAAAATTATAACTGGCGCAATATGCAGATTAACTCATCTGACAATCAATAACTGAATGGTACGAACGTACCACGCTCGCCACATACAAATAAATAAATACTTACATATACATAAGTATAAGATAAATCAATTTTATTCTTTCTCTTCTTTTGTATACGGTGTATGTGAAGTAAGTAAGTACTCGTATGTATGTATGTACTCTACTATACTTGCTGACAAGATCGCGAAGTATGTACTGCTGCTTTTAAGCTTTATTTCTCCTTTTAGTGCGTTCTTTTACAATTTGCAGTTCTTTTACTTTTGATGGATTTTAATAATTAATGTGTTTTTGGTAGTGCGCAAAAGTTTCACCCACACTCTTGTGTGTAATATTTAATTTTATGTTCAAAAGCGGCCGCTCTGTGGGACATAAGTCTGACGAAGAAGTAACTTTTTTATATGTGTGTTCGTATATAAAGAAAGAAAAAACAGTGAATGCTGTTGGGATACAAATTACAAATTGTGATGCACCATGTGACGTCCGGTCTATTTACAAATTTTGAGATGGATGGTGCATATATGCTGTGAGTGTTGAAATAATGAAAAATATATCGTGGTCGTGTGGTTGTTGTGTTTTTTTCATGTAGGATATAATATATATAGTACCTATATATGATGTAGGATCCCGATGATGTGAAGAAACATTTATTGTTTCCTCCGCACATTCGTGATGCACAAATTCTAAAACCGTGCCGAATCTATTGTGTGCCTTTTCGGCTAAAATAAGCGATAGTCATTTATAAGCAAAGTCGTAATTTTTAGCGCATTACAAATATACTATATATATATATATATATATATATATGTATAGTTGAAAAGTGACCAGTCACGCAACGCCAATGTTTATTTTCAACGTAATCACGCAAAATATCCTTTCGTTGGTTTTGGTGAACACGTACCAAATGA
>JARJDW010003960.1:0-13497 GCA_030264715.1 Adinopsis sp. GC000173
AAACTCAATTGTTTCATAAAAACGTTTCAGTGCAAAAACAACTTATTTTTTAAGAGTACAATTAATTATTTAAGGTAAATTTTAATGACACAAAAAACATTAAACAATAAGTTGTTACATTATTTTATTACATGTCGTTTTTAAACTATAAGGACGATCTTATACCCTTTTTTAATGTGTAATATGTCGCTCGTAAATACGTTTATAAGACAATTTCAATAAAATATTTTATTAGTTGCATTACATCTAAAAATAAAAATGAGATTAAATCGCTAAGAAAGATCCAAAGAGATTTCTCAATTTATCTGTCAACACTCATCACGTCGGAAAACCACATTTCATATTCGGTATGAGATTACATTTCTCTCGTCTAACTTAATTCATAGGACGTAACATACACAAACTGACTTCGCAAAACTCTTGAATAAATGCTAATATATTATCAAATGGATGGACATAGATGTATCCAAATCCATTTACATTACAGTAAGAATAATTAAAACAAGAAAAACAAAAAACAAAACCGTAATATATCGCATCTATTTATATCTTAAAACCAATTAAATCTGTTATTGCATTTTTTTAAAGCAACAGTTTTAAATTTGACACATTGCGCTTTTTTATAAATTACGCTTTAAGCGCGTTTAAAAAATGGAGATCTATTTTTCACTAAACTAAAAAATTCACATTTCAACTATGTGTATGGTAAAAAATAACGCACAATTTATAAAAAGTTTTTTAATTACGTGCCAATAGAAGGTAAAACATTATTGTTAATTGTGAGTTAAGTCATGCTATGCTTTACAATATCAATAAAACTTTTTAAAATACTTTATTATTTTACAAAAAAAGAGAATAACTATAATTTGTCTTACCAAATAAATTGACAATTCGAATAATAAATAAGTATATCTATAATGCATTTTTATGCAACAGTTTTCTTTAAATATAGATGTAAAATAAGTATGCACGACAAGATAACACGATAAATATCTTTCGACATTTTCAATTTCCCTTCGTGAATGGGATTTTCCTTTCTAAAAAAATGCATTACTTATGTAACATTTCAATTATGTTTTATAAAGTGTTACAAAAGTTACCTATGGAAAATATTAAATAAGAGTATAATGGAGGTATTGTTAAAAAATTGTTACAAAGCAGTGATAATATAATCTTAATACTTTATAATTCATTATATTAAATAATTCATAAAATTCCAAAGTATGAATATTTTGTTATGATCATTAAAGGCCATAAAATTTATATGAATAATTATGTCTTCGAGTGTGTTGTACTATTTCCAGCAAGACTAAGAAAGTAATGTAGCTTAACTCTTTTATGTAGTTATAAATATACAGGATAAGTTTTATTTCTTTTTCAGTTAACTCAAAGTTTCAGAAGAAATTATACTGACCAAAACTATCATAGTGTTATGGCTGCCAAGCTTTTCAAAAAACCGTTTAGGAAATGCGTCATATCTCATACATATTTCTCAAAGTGAAGAAATGAATTTCATAAAAATAGAGTCAATTCAGCAATGCGGTTTATTATTATCGATATTATGTAAACTAATAGACAAAAATTACACAACATCCACTCTAAAATTTTATATTTTCTAATGTTATTGACATTTTTTAAATGATTTTTGACCGGTATACAAATTAGAAAATTAGAAAGACCCTTAATGGCTAAAATTGAGTCAGAAAATCCATATGGATACTTATTTTTTCCACAAAAATTGAAGTTTGTTGAATTATTTTTACTTTTACATAAATAAAAAATATAAATACTTAATATCACATTTAAAATTATAAAAGATCTATAAAACTCGTTAATGAATAATATGATATTACATTTATTCAAAATTTATAAATAGATTTTAATGCAACTTTATTAAATTAGAAGAAAAAAATTGTCGACGTTGAACAGACATAAAATTGGCCATCTTTATATAAAAGCAAACAAACGCCCCATAATAAAAATATATTTGTGAGATTTCATTATATTTTTTTGGAGGAAACTTAGCAGCGCGGTGAAAGAGTAGAGGAATTTGCACCAACAATTTGGAATTGATTCCCAACTCACGTCCATTTCAGTAATCTAATATGTATTTCAAGTGGCCAATAACTTTAATTGAAAATTTCTAATAGCAGCCAGCCACTGGCAAAAAAAGTTTTTGTGCGCGTGGGATATAGTATATAGAAAACGCGCGCACGCATTCGAAAAACTGAATGGGCGAACATATGATAAAATCACTTGCAAGAACAGTTTTTAATTAAAAATCATCGGCGCGACGAGACGACGTTCGATTCTCGTTGTTTTACCCCATCGGCGCGGCGCAACTTGTCACACCGCCAAACTTCACTACTACCAGCTAATAAACTCGACGACGACGGTGCATTTGCACTCAAACTATATCTTATTGTAATTTAAGGCAATTTTAAATTCAAATAAGCTGCGAACTTTGCTGCATTTCATATACCATTTATTATTCTATTATCTACTTGCAAATTGTTGTCATTTCATGTTGGTGGCGGTGGTGGTTGGTGGTGGTGGAAAGCGTGGAAGGCGAAAGTTTGCGTGTGCGACAAATTGAAAATGTATGGTGGATGCTTTACTAAAGTAAATTAAAAATAAATTTAAGAGTCTTCTTGAGGACAGCACCACTTAAAAATCTATTTGAGTTTTAGGCGATTGCTTTCATTTACTTTTTATATTAACTTCCACTTGGTAAAAAAATATTTGGTAGGTATACAGGATAAACTGGCCGGTGAATGATCGGCGCATGTGTGCAAACTACAATTTTAATGCTTCGTTCCAAATAATTTTTTTAGCTTCCCCTCGTCTCTTAAAGCAAAAGAAATTGATGGATGTTTTTTTGTGTGGCAATTTTTGACGATTTTCTTTCGTTTTTTTATTATATTTTGGCATTTTCCATCAAATTTTTATGCGTCTTTAATCATTATTGTTCGAAAATTGTGAAAAAATTGTTCTTTATGATAATTGAACGATTTCGATGAAAATCCTTAAATGTTTTGATGGAATCTACCAAAATCAAAGAAAAAAATCACAAAATTTCCTGCGCAAAGCAAAATACATCAAAATTTTTTGCTTTAAAAGACGGGGTCAAGCTAAAAACATAATTTGGAACGTGGCACTAACAATTACCAAAAAAAGTGCTACAAGCATTCTTATATTATATATAGATTGATTTGCCAGACATTAATTAATGATGAAATAAAAAAAATGTGTGAGCAAAGTTTTGTGAGCAATAAATTATATAGCATCTACATAAAATTAACTCTCCCACACGTACGTTATAAGCGTAATATATGGTTACATGTATTAATTTCAAAGCAATTAACGTCTCGTGAAATACCACTATACTATTTGTTAAAAGGTGAATTATCAATACCAATTGATTTTTTCCTTTAATTAAGCCAGGGTTACACGTGTAATTACATATCACTTTCCAAATATGAACGATATCAAAAATAGACGAGTGAGTGAGAGATTCATTGATCGATTGCTCATTTTCTGTGCTATAGAAAGATGAGTTTTATTTCATTTTGGTGTATGTATAGTGAATTTATTATCATTTTAAATAAACATTAATTAATGTTTTATTATATAGGAAATTAGATTCTCCGCTCCTCATTATAGATAAACGAATGCTTAGAATTAATTAAATTGCGTCAATAAAAAGCACACTTTAAGTAATGTAATAAATATTATTAAATTTTAAATCAAATCTGTTGGCAATTTAATCAATTTATGCACGGCACTTAATTAACTAAATTGCATCATTTTTTTATTTCGCAGAAAAATGCATATTTTATTAAAGTTACTAAATGTAATCAACGCATTTTTGTTTGCTGGCATTTTTAATTTATTTCCAAAAAAATAACTTGCATAAATGTAAGATTCGGCTAATTAATTACTCATATATTATATATAAATTGTACCGGAAAGTTCTGTCCGTCTGTTATATGAAACAAAATTATTTTTCTCTTGATCTTTATTAATATTTAGTTTACACTATAGTGTTTATCCGTATTTAAGACCTCTTGCAAGTATACTTCCAATTTTTAAATATAGATTTTATATTTGTTTACGTTTGTAGGCTAATTTATATGTTTAGAATAGACAACTCCGCAATTAAAGAGCTCACTATTTGACAATTGTAGGTTGTAAATTATTGTGTATTGATTTAAATGTAGAATTTATCAAAAAAAGCTTTTTAAAAATGTAATATATGAGTTCTCCCGCGTCATTAAGTCAAATACGGTTTAAATAAAAGTTTGCAATAAAAAAAATGGTGAGAAATGATGTACATAATAAGAATTCAATAGTTAGTACTCATTGTTGTTTGAAAAATTTATATTAACTGATTTATTACCCTTTTTTTTATTTCTCAAACGGACAGAACTTTCCGGTAGACCTTACAATTAAAATAAAAACAATACGTCGAGGGTATATATGCGACATACAAAAATTATGACACATAACAATTTTGAGTTATGAATGGCGCTAATTACTCAATTAAAATCATTTTTATAATTTTAAACATTTTATTTTACTTCGCGTCGTGCAATTATCTATCTTTTTTTGTGAATGCCTTTTAATTAAAAGGTGGCGCGAATTAACGTATACAAATTATAAGATGCTGCTATAAAGGTAGATTATCCGTAAATGTTACGAGATTTATATAAAATTGATATATTATTAAGAGATTACGAAAGTAATTTGAAATAGTGCTTTATAAGATTTAAACTTGCGTTATTAATTATTACAAATACAAATGCAGCAAATTTTGTCAAGATAAATTATAGCTGTACGTAGAATTAATTTTTGATTTTTTGTGTTGAAATTTGTTTATGTAAGATAATCCAGCAATGTATTAACATAAAATACAAGGTATTAAAGATAAGAATTTAATGCATGAAAATCTCGTAAAGTGTAAGTTGCAGAATCTGTTGCCACGGACAACAGTTGGCTCATTTTTCATTTCCGCATTTTACTAGGTAGGTAAATAAACAAGTGCTTTAACTAAATATAATAAATTTTATCGCAACATTTAAATACAATTTAAAAATTATTAAATTCTAGTTAAATAAATAATGTAGATTTAATAACCGCTAAAAATGTTGACTTTTATGACAATTTTAATATGATGAATTTGTTATACAACCATTTTCCATTTTCTACTATCTATCACATAAACAAAGTTTTAGTTATGGTTTAGTAACCATGTAATTGGAAGTAAACCCCTTTACATAATGTGTTCTATCTAAGGTAAATGTTATTGTAACCTTTAATGACTTTAAAAATATAAGGTACATTCGACTATTTATGACCCATAAAGTGCAAAAAATGCGTGTAAAACTGTATTTCAACTGTGCTTTTTCGAAACCTATTTTCCATTTTAGAAAAAATGAATTCCGTTATGCCGGTAGTCACTGAAATTATAAAATTATCATCTTCAAGTTTTCAAAAATTGCAAGCCAATTGTTCAATAACCTTAATTTTCCGTTTAGGTTTAGATGTCTTGTATTATATTTTATATTATATCATTTTTATTCTTTAATCTAATAGTACAGCCTGCATTCAACCATTTATAATTCTCAATTTAAGCATCGAACGAATGCATGTTCTTTCCAATTTCTAAAAAAGTGAATTCTTATATTTCAGCGTTGCCTGACATTATTAAGCATCTAATAGTCTCCAAGTATTCAAAAATTACATGTTATTAATCTATGCACGGCAAGATTCCCTGTATTGTATGTTATATTATCATTTTTATTGTTTAAATTCAGAATTTATTGTGTGTGTCTAGGCATTTACCCTAGTTTAATCTATTCATTTAGTGTCTGTACGTACAAAGCCACTACGAGCTGATAGCTTATAAAGCTCTGAAATACAACATGTACCTTGAAATTCATAATATGTATTGCCACATTTTGTTTTAGAATGGCTATTTATTAACTTAAAAATCATTTAATTATGTCAAGATATTATATTTATTTAAGGAAGACAAAACAAATTGTTTGCAATCCAAAAATTACTTATCTGCATTGTTTAGCAGGACACTAACAATGCAATAACTTTAACTAAATGCTAAAGTTAATTAAATTAAATAAAAATTGATTATACTTAATCAAATCTTAAATTTACTGAATACATGTAGAATAAGTTCATGGTAAATTGTGTAGAACAAAAATGCTCATCGTACATTTATTGTAGCTTGTTAAAGTGGAACGCTTTGCAACTTGGTATTATTTTAATTAAAATAATATTTATGCATTTGTTGCTGTATTAGAAAGAATACATATTATAGCCAAAAGCAATTTACGTTCGCATCGTAATTCTAAGTTATGCTTTCGTAGTACTTGTAATCACTTTATGTCTACTAACATCCAATTTTTATATTCTAAGCGTTTCAATTTTTAAAATGTTATGTAAAATTATAAATGTTCTGCGTAATTTATAAATGAATTATGTGCTGTTCAGATAAAAACTATTACGTATACGTCAAAAAAGTAAGTTTAACTTTCTATGGCTGGTTTACACAAAACAATTATCTTCGAGTTAATTTATGAAATTTATAAATATATCTAAATATTGTAAATCATAGAGCAATTGGTACCTATTTAAAAATATTAACATGATAAGAACAATTAAAATTCAAAGCACTTGGTCAAGTTTAGAAAACATTTATTGATTTTATATTGACATTTTGACCTCAAAGCATCATCGGTCATCATAGAATCAATAAATATTTTGTAAACCTATTTAAGTAGTTGGAATTTTAATTTATTCGCTATAAGATGTCCAAATTTTGTTGAGTAAAATAGCAAAAACCAATCCATAATTGTTAATTTATCTAGCAATTTCATTAATTCTAAAAATTGTACAATTAATAACTACTACTAATTAAAATGGGTTTATTAATGTGCAAAATATAATTAAAAATGATAATAATTTACTGATGATGATCGCGTGATTGGAACGAATTTACAAAAAAAAAATCCATTCATTCATTCATTTTTCGATTTTATTATTTGTGTAACAAATTTGGTTTAGCATAAAATCTAGCACATTGAAGTAATTTAAACATGAAACAAACACTAATGTAAAAAAATCGAACTTAGGTATCATGTCAGTTGCTAGCGTTTACAATTTTTTATGCATTCCAACAATAGCGCAAATAGAATTACTTTTACAAGAATTTATCGATGTGTACGCTGCTCCGCGCGCACGCAATTTACTCTTTTTCCGCTTGTGTCTGTTATATTTAAATTTTTGCACCTTCTGACATTTTTCACGCGCGCTTAATTGTGATTTGCAAGAGAGAAAATCTTGTGCGCCTCTCCTTGTAATAAGCTGCGTTAATTTAATTCATCATTTTGCCCGACGGCTCATCCACACAGCCAGCTAATTTTCCGAATCACAAATTCATAAATATATCAATCAGCCAGCCACTTGGCGCGTGAAAAAAAAAACAAAATATTTGATTAAAAATTAATATTTAAATTACGCAAATCTTACCATTTCGTTTAATATTTGATGAAATTTTATCACAGCCAAAATCATTCATTAATATCAGCAAGCAAGCTTTTGATTTAAAATTCATGCTTAAAAATATATATATACATACAGTTTGTCAAGCACAACATTATTATTATTAAATTTGCATTTTTTAATCATCAAACATCTAGCGTCTGAAATATTAATTGCGCTTTTTTGGCGTTTAGAAACATATTATTATTATACATCATGGAACAATTATGATACATAGCTGACATTGCGTTTGATAAATTAATAATTTTCGAGATGTTTTTGTTAGTTTGTTGTGCCGCAAAAAAGTGGTTGGTTGGAATTACTACTAACGTAGTAGTAAGCTGAATTTATACTCTACGCAATAATCACTTTCATTTAATGCAATTTACTTGATGGTACTGTTACTGCTCACATATAATTAAGTTTTTTTCTTATGTTTATTGCTTGTATATTTATTGTTTATTGCTTAATTAAATATTTTTAATTAATTTAATAATTTTGTTATTGCTTGATGATGATAATAAAAGCTATTTGATACCAATTTTTATTAAAGTATGGTAAAATGTAGTAAAATTAAGTTTTTTCTTTGTTTAACTTCACACATTTATTGCCCCTTGCTTGATTAACATTTTTTAGATAATTTATTAATACTTTTATCACTCAATGAAAATAATAATACCCATTTGCAACCAGTTAGAAGTATTTTTTGTCAAGCAGTTTATTCAAGAATAGTTAAAATAATAAATAGCAACTGAACGATTTGCTGAAAGTTCTGGAAATTACCTCTTTCTTGTTAAAAATTAAATATATAAGTATATGCCTAATTACTTATATAATGCCCGCTTATGTATTTATTTAATTTAAATAATTTAATATTTTAAGTAATACTTTAAAATTAACTAAAAAGACAAGCATCTTCATTTTTTTGGCGATACTAGCAAAAAATAATGTTTGAGACTATTATACTTAATTTTTGCATTATCTGAGAGTAGTTCTAGTGCAAAATACGTAACTCTAAACTGGAGGTTTCATTAAATGTAGTCATCTTTCAGTGTCAGAAAGTACATATAGTAAAATATGGTGAAGGAGCCGTGTAGATTTTGTTGCAAAATTATAAATCTTAATTTATATTTGTTTTAAATTCATAATTTTCTAATTTTGTATCGCATTTATGTAGATAGATTATTTTTTTAATGCAATATTAGATTTTTAAATTTATATTCGTAAATATAAGTATAATATTGTGTGATTCCATAAATTCGTGCCCGATTTGCGCGTTGCCAGAAAGATTTTTTTTTGACTGTGCTGTTATCAATTTTATAATCATATTATTCACTGACAGTGAGGTACAGCTGCAGTGAGTCAACATAAGCTTAAAAAAAGTTGACTTAAATTAAGTTGTGTACAGGGTCAAAATGAAAAACTCAAAAAAGGAATGAGAGTTGGTACTGCTACAAAAAATATTAAAGACGTTTTATTTGGATCGTGCTCTTGCTCTAAGGATAGTTAAAAAGTAGTTTAGTCGATTTTGAAAAGGTGATTTTAATTAAAACGATCAAATTCGTTCAGTTCAGTTCACTTTGTTCCGTTCTGTCAGAATGTGCGGAACCCATATATCGAGTTTCGAAGTATAGCCAGATTTTTGTAAATGGCGAAATGCTGTCGATTTGTCAACATTTTTGTTCTCAGCAATTTCTTAAGTCGAAATTCTTGAATTACTATCGTTTAAACTGAAATCACCATTTCCGAATCGACCAAACTACTTTTTAACTGTTCTTAGAGATTAGAATAAACGTCTTTATTATTTTTTGTAGCAGTACCAATACTCGCTCCTTTATTAAATTCGTATAATATGACATATCGCATATGCAACTTATCATTTGCCATTTTGCATATTAATCTTGAGCACAACTTAATTTAAGTTAACTTTTTTTAAGCTTATGTTGACTCATTGGACCTGTAGTTCACTGTCAGTAAATAATATGATCAAAAAATTGAAAACAGCACAGTCAAAAGGAATGTTTCTGGCAACGCGCATATTGGGNGGAATCACCCAACATTTCAAAAACATTCAATTCCTAAGAGACTTTAAACTAACATTCAAAAGAACAACAGAAATCTTAAGATGATATTTACTTATGTTGCTCTAGGTAGAAACTAAATCATTAAATATTCAAATATTTTCTGAAAAATCTAAGAATATAATTATTTAGAATAACTCTGAGGCTAGTATATTCTTAAATATACCTTTTTTAGATATTAAATACCTATGAGACTTTATAGATATATTTTTTTATGTTGGTTTAGAAAATAAATAAATTTAAATACTACCTGGTTAAACTAATTTAAAAAAGGATAGAAATACGCAAAGTAAAATAATTTAGACTAATTTTGAGGCTAATAGTGCTGCACTATTTCAGAAAAACTCCAAGTAACTATTGCAATGCATTAAAAATGCAAACGAAGTTACTTTAAAGTCAATTTAAAGCATTAAAAAAGTCGAACATTTTCACTATTTGCATAAGTTGATTTAAACCAATATTATGTTTAAATTAAAAGTCAAATTTAAGCGTTTCTTCCTATTAAAACTACAAGTTTTCACTTTTTTCTTGATATTAAAAACTTTCTTATAAAATGCGAGTTATTATTCTCAACGACACTCGCTAGTGCAAATGAATCATTGATAAAAGTGTGAATTTAACTTGCTGTTTGGGAGAAAGAAAGAGACAGAAGAAACGGGCATCAAATTCATGTATGAATTGCAAACAGTTTGTGTGGAGTTTAATGAACGAGCGAAAGGCAAACAATTAATCAAGAAAAGTCTGTTGTTGTTGTAGATCTCTCTGCGAGGAGTTTGTTCCATTCAGAAAAACGCAACTTTTCACAAAACGTGGAATAAGAAAAAAAAGTTTCAAGATCGAAAAGTTTTGTTATCAATACGTATGAGTATGAAAAGGAGCATAGCATATCTATCTAAAATATTATAAATCGCATCGCTATTTGAAGTTAATTTTTGCCAATATGCGATTGATAGAGAGAATCGCATTTTTGTGCCACCATCGGAACGAATTCGCATTGCCATTTTTCCAGCGCTAATTGTGTTTGCTACTTCTTTAATTACATCACTTCTGGCTTTAAGTTTCCCTCAAGGCTTGAGGGTGAGTTTCGTATAATTGATAATGTATTTATAGCATTCGTGCGCGCATTTCAATCATTTTCAAACTGGATTTTTCTTATGACTCGTTTCATCTGCTAAATAAATTCGAGCGATTTCAATTTGCATTAGAACGATGGTGGCCACTCATCTCAGGTACCCACCTCTACATTAGATGTGCGTTAATAAGTAATGCTCGTAAGATGGGTTTGAACATACGCAGCCAAATTACATTTGCCGCCACTGACGCTGAATTAGAGAACTATGCCCCTTTGCTTGAATGATGAGGAACGGATGAAATTTTAATAAGCCTAATGCTTTTCTTGCAGGTGAATTATGTAAAATAAATAAAAATCGGCTTTATTTTAGACACCACCAAGCGTATTTAATATAAAAGGTTAAGTGATTGAATTTTAGAAATTTATTAAACAAGACGACGACGTCCTTACTCAGGCATTTTCTAGATTAAATTTTTGTTGTTCTAAGTAGTAAAAACTTATATAGAAGAAATTATTTCGCAATACGAAATAATAAAATTTTTGTGTAGTAAAATTTCGTTAGTCAAAAATATGAAATGGCACGGCAAACAAGCGCATAAGCTTTTGTTTACGAAACATAAAGTGCGTATATAAAAGTGTTATAGTGCGTATGAAAATTGCTGTTTAATCTTTTTGCATATTTTTAAATTAAATTTTTAACAATTCAGTTTTATTTTCTTTTTCATGTCCAACTTGTTTTAAAATAAAAAAAATTCAAACTTAAATTTCATGCTGATTAGTTTTTATACTCGGCATTAAAGTACATACCACTTTATTGCCTCGATACATAAATAACAATTATTCAATACTTTTCTTTATAGAGGCTATGCTAAGAAATATATTACAAAACTATTATCAAACTTCATGGAAGTGTTTTTAAGAGACCAAAAAAATTTCCCAAAAAATCATACCCATAACGGCCTGCATACTATTACTAAGAAGCATTGACACAATTTTAGTGTCTTCACGTGCTTAGTGTAAAAAATACGAAATTAACGTCCCAGATACATCATCAAAATTAAGAAACATTGACCTGATTTTTATGTACTATTAAATAATGTAAAAATTAATAAAATTAAATTTATTCTCGAAAATTGTGTTATCTTACACTTAAAAAGGACTATAATCTATAATAACAGTCAAATTTATTTGACTATATAATTAATAGTTTTTGTACATAGACAAAGTTAGTAAATCCAGTGGTTTTTCCCAGAATAGCCAGACAGTTCATAACACATAATTTTATCTATATGTGGTAAGAATTCAACTTTGTTATACCGAATCTGTTACTACATCAAATCGCAAATATAACATTATTTATAATAGTTATAAATTTGTAACAATGGTGCAACATACTAAAAGCTTGAAATACCAATAGTTTACCCTAATTAAATGAATTCCATTGGTAATAAAGTGGTTTACATGCCATTCTACAGGGAGGCTTAACGAATATTGAATCTACAATAAATGCATTATATTCGGCTGCTTACTAATGCCGTATGAACTTCATTTTCACTAAGGAAATTGTCAGAATTGAGGAATAGTTGAAGTCGCTGAAGGATTGATGGAAGGCTGTGACACTATTTTATACTTCCTGCATAAGTGTCAATTAATCATAGATGTTTTTAAGACAGTAAAGTTTAAATTAAATTAAATATCTCATAGTTATATTCGATAGCATTAAATTTATATGTCGATGAGTGAAAAAATCACTGATTGGCTAACAGAAAGTTCTAAGTTTTACGTATACAAATCTTTAATTTTCTAGATGTGTGTGGGCATAAAAATTGCTGACTGGCGAATTGAATTTTTAAGTGTTGCCGCCTTAGAAGTTACGATAGAGTACTAGACATGACGCATACTTTACAACCAACAACTTGTCGAATCCAACGGGCAGAAATACTTTTAGTACTAGATATTTACCGCAATTTCAATCAATAGCGCTATATGTAAGATATATTATCTTTTGTCAAGTATCTTCGCAACAGATGCGCTTTTAGTAATGAAATGCATGACATAGAGTTGACTTTTTGATATAAAAAGTAATTTTATTCGTACAATTTGCTTTTTGGCATTTGCATTTGCAAAAGATTTACTTTCAACAACAAAATCCGTTGCATAAAGTTGATTTTTCAGTATACAAGTACCTAAAACTAACGTCTTTTTTCTTTTTTACTTTTTGACGCGTGTGTTCATAGAAGATTCACTTTTAGCAATATATAAATTACTACCTATAATAAGTATGACGTATTTGTTACAAACCAATTTATTTTATATTAAATATATCCCACTATTTCAACAAATAACTAATATTCTAAAAATATTGAGTATAAAATATTTCTTTAAGAAGAAACTAATTGAAAACCACATAAGAATCAAATTTATTTCGCATAAAATCCAATATCTTATAAGCCTTTAGGACTATTAACCTGAAATTTGACGTGTGCGAAGATAAAATGTATTTAATTTGATGTGAATACGATAATGACAAGATTCATGCAAACAGATACCTTTAAATAGAAACGTGTTCAATTCAAACTGAATTTGTATTGAAACGTGTAGTGAGAATTAGTTAAGTTATTTGCTAGACTACAAAGCAAAATTGGTTTTCTTAAATCGAAAGTATCTACTATACATACGACGTACTATAATTTAATATCTATCTACAATTTTCAAGTGCAACGCGCTTCATGCTAGCTAATAATCAATTTTCATATTTTTGCGCCTTTGTCTGTGTCGATATTT
>JARJDW010003969.1:0-13623 GCA_030264715.1 Adinopsis sp. GC000173
AAATAATACACGAAGAAAGACATAAAAATCAATTGCTTTGAATAATTTATTTATATGATACATCGGGATTAAATTGAAGTTTTATTGTCGATAAAAATTTATTGCTTGGCCTCATCGCGCCGTCGATACTTTTAATTTGTCATATAAAGTAGCGTACAGTTTTTTAATTAAACGAAAACATATCGTATTAGTGCAACAATACCAATAAATCAAATCTATTTTACGATTGCGTTGTTAAATTTTCAGTATTACAAAAGTCAGTAAACTTATTTGATGCGCAAATTGCTATACAAATATTTCTACGTGATATTTAATTTACAATAGGATGCTAATTGATCGAATTCTAAATGTAAGCAATTGAAAGAGAATACTTTAGCTACAATTTATTAAGTAATAATGTTGATCAATACGCCGTTCTTGTTTAAATACATCTAATTAGAATTGCAAAAATGTTATATAACTACATTACTATTTAAAGTGGACAGTTACATATTGTAGTGAAGTATTGTGTTAATATTTATTCATCACAACATTTGAATTATAATTATTTATGTGTAGAAAAATGAGTTCTCATATTTATTTATACGTATACCTAAGCAGTACATTATTTAGTGGCAGAAAATGTTTTATTGCTTCTATTCTAGAATATGATGTAAGGTGAAAGGGATAGAATAATTACAAAATGTTCTGAAAGCTATGAATTTAATATCATTTTTTTTAATGATAGTCTAAGCGAACTTAAATTTTCCTAGAAAAATACTTGTAATGACAACCAGTAGCGGATATAAATATAACCTAAAAAAGCTGTAGCCCAGGGACTCACATGAAAAATTTCACAAAAAGAATTTCATTAGATGTGAAAATCAAGCCTATTTGGTCAATTTTCTCAGTATCAAAGTATGTTTTTTAACTTTTGTGGATTATGGGTTAATATGTTAATATGCTTAAGGCCTTTTTCTTTCTAAATCCAGCGCTGGTGACAACGTAAGAGATGAATCTATTTGCTGTTGATAAATAGATACAACATTTGTTGATTGTTATCGTCAGCAATTATTTTCGCCCAATTTAGAATAATAGTGATGTTGCCATTTATAAAACACTACAAACAATTTGTATATTTACATAAACTCTAAAATATTCCAATAAAGAAATCTTAAATGTATTCTACCACACTTTGGAACTTACGCGATTATTAAATAAATTTGGAACTATTTAATCATTTTCCTTCATTGTGTGTGACATATTTGGACAATAATATTTTAAAAATTATATTAAAGACATTGTTCAAATAATGTTTGTATAAACATCAAGTTGAATTCAAATTAAGCTTATCATTAATCACTAACTTGTCCGCATTAATATATTGTAATAAAACAATTTGCTGGAAATGATAATATGAGGCGCATTTTAAATATATGAAACTCGAACTTATGGAAAGTTATTATTTATTTTAGTTGAATCTGAACGCAAACTAGAAGAAATAATAAAGTAAAAGCATAAAAACTTGTAGCCTAGTAAAACAAGGCGGAATTGTAAAAGGCGTTTATGATATATGAGAAGAAGTTATCTTGCATCTACCATCTCCTAACAGTCGACTATTTTGCTATTCGTGGTTTTAAAGCTAGATGAGTGCGCGTATATGAAACTTCTTGCTAGAATTTTACAAAGATTTCTATTTCCCTGAAGGGTGCCTTATTGTTTCATTGTGTAAAGTTGAAACAAAACGCATGCTTACTTAACTGTAACATTTGTATATACAATGCATTTCATTATTAGACATAATAATTCTCACCGAAAAAGGAGCATTTATTTCAATGCAAATCTAGGTAATTAGAATTACTATATGCTTTTCAATCATAATTGTTTAAATATCATTTGCCTCCAGTAGTATATTAAAATTTTTAGTATTGTACTTACCTACATAAATATTCTATTAATTAATAAAATTTCATAAAGGTGTGTTTATTACACATGAATGGAATTTTATCATAAAAATTTAACAAAAGAAACTATAATTATATTCGTAAAGCGGACATATAAATAATAGATATCTATTTTCCTATTTTATTTGTATATAATTTCTATTTTACCGCGAATTGAAACACATTTTCCTCTTTTTTTTTTCAAGCACATTGTGATAAATTAAAAGTAGAACTAATTTATAAACTTCGTGTTAGAACGAATTTGATTAATTCATACAATTTCTTCACAACTACCGTGAAGGTAGGTTAGGTTGAAACCGAGTATGACCGGTCTCCGAGGTTTAGGTTAGATTAAGAGACTGAGTGTGATCTCAATTGGAGGATATATGTGTTGGGAGTTGTTAGAAAATATTGGAATAGGGATTTTCTAACCCTATTGCTGTATAACTTTGAGAATTAGTATCTCGTTTCCTTTGGGAGTGCGACGATTTTGTCAAAGGAAAAAGTTGTTTGGTATTAAAAAATCGCGTTGATTGCGTATAAAATGATCGATTTCTGAGGTATTCTAAACAAGTACCATTTAATTTGATTGTAGAAATTTGTATTATTAAATCATCTATCAATAATAATAAAGCGTCGCCTAAGCATTCTGAGAATATTTCATAAAAATCGGCAGGGAAAACGTCAATTTAATATCAATTTTATTATTCCTATGTTGTTATTGCGTTAAATTTTATGTCATTATAAAATCATCATTTTTACAAGCTCTGTTTGACAATCAATGGTTGATGAATTATCTCTTTTATAATTAGTAAATGGATTGGGCAGCAAATAATAGTTAATAAGATGTGTTAATTTATGAAGGCCAGCGAAATAACATTCCTATTTTAAATACGCCATTTATCAGAAACAAACTTGAAGTAAATTTTCTACAGTTAAGTTACTATTTTATATGTCAAGTATGTACTATATACTACGCACTTCTATTCATATTACAAATTAACTAACTAATCGCTCGCCGTACTTCTTTGTGCACCAAACATTTCCAGTCAGTCAGTGCGTGAGTAAAAATAAGTAGGTGTTTAAAAGAAAGTATCAAATTACATTTACCTGTTGGCTTGTCTTTCTAAATTAAAAGTTTCTTATCACTAAATAACTACCTACTATATATAGTTTTAGTATAGTTTATATTGTTTAATCGTATCAACATCTAATTTAATAAGCGTTTCGCATTTGGCAAATTAGCTGCTAGTCAGCAAATCTCACGTAAACAATCTCTCTTACAAACATGATTATAAATTATCGCATATTAAATATTATTTTTTCGCAATGTTTATAAAATGATAAATATAAAATATTAATTTAGCTAAGCACTAAATGTAATAATTTCCGCTGCTCATCTATGCAGTTCAAAATGTCACTTTGATGCATTTTAATAGAAAATGCGGTAAATATGTTATGAGGTAAAAGTTGTTTTATAATGAAAAGCATGTCACGAAGGCAGTTCAATCATATTATTTATATTTATATACTACTAGCTGTCACTTCATGATTTTATATGTATTTATTGACATTTTGGGCATTTTAGTAAGATTTTAGCGCATGTATTTCAACTTCAAGTTTCTAATTGTTTATTTTCTATTTTTAGCGGAAACGTTCTACGCGGATTCCAACATTTGGGTCCCGGATACCTTTTCCCAGTAAAGCACAGGCTCCAGCACTCTTACCACCAGGAACAACAACACAAAGCGATACTATCACCATACTAGGACAACAACTCACGCAAGAAGACGTGGAGCTTAAAGTACGCGTGAATGAAATTGAAGGGACGTTGAAATTCATAGGAAACGTACAATTTGCGCAAGGAATCTGGTGCGGCGTCCAAGTTGAGCAAGGTAGTGGGAAAAACGACGGAAGTGTGCAAGGTATAAGATACTTTTCATGTCCGAAGACGTGCGGTTTGATGGCACCTTTGTCCAAGGTCCAATTGCTTGATGATCTACAACAAGAAGACCTATCTGGACCATATAGTATGTTATTTGGCGTTAAAGACCATATAAACAACGAAACTAATACGACACCTACTATACTACGTTCGAGGACATTTGATAAATTCGATGAAAAAGAAATTGATAGATATATCGAAAAAGGTGAAAAGGAGGAGTTGAGCGAGGAGGTAAATAATAAAATAAATCCAGTGATGACTATGCCACATCGGCCGTCTAATAACGAATTAATGAATGAAACATTCGTTGCAAAGCGTTCATTTGTCTTGGAGAATTTACTCGAATACGAATCATTCATCGCGACGTCGAAAATGAAACAGTCATCGCCAATGCCCACACAAAAACAAGCTTTAGAGGATGATAGTAATAAACGCGATTCATTAGAATTTGAAGAATCGTTGGGGATACTAACACCAGATCAAATGCCTGACATTTCTGCATTGGACAATTCTCGTCCACTGAGTTCGGATAACCAGGATGAGTCTAGCATGGTTGAATACAGTTTAGGATTAATTGATCTATCCAACTTGAAAACGGATGCGATGATTCTACCGTTAGACATTGATAGTAAGAATCTGATACGAATAGAGCAGACACCATCCCCTGAAGATTTACCATTAGATCCCACTCCAATTAAAGTCGAGCCTAAAAAGACTGTCAATAGTTTCATTACTTCAATCACATCCATCACTAGCTTAGATACAGGCTATCAAGGTGATGGTGAAATGTCTAGACCAGCGAGTCGTGGTGCAGACAATTCACCATTAACCAGACGCCCGCAGCCGCGTTCGCCACCTCGTCGCGCTGATCCCATGACCGATTCTGATTTTTACACAGAAAGTGATGCAGATAATCATGAGGAGCATCCGTTGCGAGGTGATAGACGGGCGCAGGTGATTGATGGCACATTGTACGGAGTCGATCCGCAAGCGGCCGCCGATATCTACGTGAACAATCGTGAGAACATGGACTCGAGTGGAGTGTTTACAGATATTGAACGCGAACTCTCCAGTGCCGATAATAATGTGGAACTCTCCCCCTCAGATTCATCCACCAAAACCATCTCGGATGACAGTCAAACGAACGTCAATCTATCGTTGAACAAAACGATCATAAATGAAACGATACTACCAGCTGAGAAAACGCCAACGAAAACGCCAACATCGCCTGTCATATCATCACCGGCAAGCAGCGTCCGATCGCCGAGACATATCCCAAAAACGAAGGACCCGTCGAAAAATTATAAAATGCCAAAACGGAACGTTGCATCAAAAGTTAAGGCAATGATTGAACCCAATAATAAGGAGAACGAGAAACGCACTACCATTGCTAAAAAGTCGAATGGAAAATGGGATGCTGTGATGAATAAAATTTCGAAGTCTACAACAGATAATACAAAGAATTTAAAAGATGTCAAGCCCAAGATATTCACTGCAATTAACACAAATACACAAAGGAATAGCGATACTAACTTGAAACTCATTGCAAACAATCAGAAAAACGCTACGAATAAAGTGTAAGTTTGGTTGCCTACATCACGCTACTATAAGTAGGAATATTGTAGTATTATACATTATGTATGTTTTTATACTGTAACCACAAATGACGCTGGATTTATGTGTTATATGCTACATGTAATTATAGACAATTGTCCGTTTTTGCAAGATTTTACATGTTCATGGGATTTCCCTGCTTATTTGTCATTTTAAGACGAGAATACACTTTCTAATTTTGTCATACACACTTTTGTTACTCGTTTAGGCTAAACATTTTTTAGACGGGTTATTGTTGCTAGTGGGAACACTTTTAAATGAATTAATTCTTCTTTAAGCGATGTTTTAAATATCACACTTTTTTTCAATAAGCCGATGTTGCTTTTTATATTTAGATGTTTTTCGATCCACTTGCTAGTAATTAAACTTAACTTTATTATATCTTGTTAATTATTAATGGTTGTCACATCTGTTTATGTTGTAGTTATAATCGAAACTAATTCTATAATTTGACTAACTAACATGTTAATTAATTTTTAGGCGAAGAGTGCGTACGAGGGCAACGGCGCCAACACAAAAAAATACCGAAAGCATTAACAGTTCGTTGAGTGATTTGAGTGGCGCATCCCCTGCAAAGAAAAATGGTATGTATTAATTTATGCCTTTTATTATTATACAATACATACGATATTATGAATTCTAATTTTACACATTTTGTAAGTTTGTGTATTGTTTTTATTCGCGGTCGGATTAATTACCGAAATGTGATACAAAAATTACAGTCCAGCAACTTTATGCTAAATTTACAATTGTTTGCTATTGTTTGATATAAAGTATTACTAAGTACAATAGCTTCTTCAACGATTAACACACAGTATTATTGTGTTTGTTTTATTCTGCAAATCTAGGTTAGGTTTGCTTAAATAATTATCTCATATTTTTAATTATAAAACCAATTTTTAATATAATAAAAATGACATTACATTAAAACAAATTTTGTGTTTGTTGATGAGATACCGCCATGATTTGAAACATTGAAACACATTTGTGCTTGAACTGATATTTTATTGATGCAATTAATAATAAGAGTTTGTAGAATGTTGATAATTTAGAAAACACCTTTTACTGTTACTTTTTAATTAATTATCATACTAAAATAGATAATTATACATTATTATAATTGTTATTGATCATCGCTATTTAGGAATTAATAGACTAATTTATTAATTATTATAATTTAGTGAAAAGTATGAATATACCGGATATAGTTTCAAATTTTAATTTTGATTCGGAAATTATTTTCACTAGATTGTAAATTACACCTACATAAAATCGAACAAGAACCTTTTGTCAACTTTTTGCACTTTTAGTCAATTTTATTGAAAGAAAATTATGACATTTAATGCCGTTGCCTTCAAAACTTGGTTTACATACATATAATGGTACTTACCCGTACTTACCATAAAATAAATAACCTTAAGTAAAACTAACTTTCAAAGTATTAAATTTATTAAGAAATTTATAATAATGGTTAATATTCAAAGAATAATAAAATGTATTTAGCTGTACGTCCAATAAAATTCCATATTTTAATTTATCGATAAACATTTGCATTTATTAAATGTATTGTATAAATAAATTATTAATTATTATTATAAGCTACATTAGATATAAGTAATACACAATAATATTGTGTGTGTACAACAAGGTTATTAGATTTTGAATATTTTAGAGAAAATTATGTATTTACATATTTTAACCTACTTTTACCAACACTTTGTCTGATAAATAAAGCAAGGGATTAAGTTTTTTAGGTTACAATTTATACAAGTATTACAATCGTATGAAAGATATTATCATAGATAAGCTTAAATTATTAACGTTATGAAAATTGTTGTAATAATTTATTGTTGCAAAATCAAGGACGTTTTTAATTGTGCGTCAATGAAATGATAATACCAACAGAACCAGAAATATGATTATTGATAAATTAAATTATTAAATGTGTGGGATGTGCTTTTTTGTTCAGCGAAAAGCATAACAATTTAATCAAAGCATTATTTAAATTCTCTTACTGCAAATAAGATTGGAATGTTGTAATGGGCATTGAAGTTTAATATTATGCCATAAAGTTTTAAGTGTGACCATTGACATTTATACTTTCTACACTGGCTTTATACAATACAATAAATAATTATTACTTTTTAAAGTTATATTGCTAACTTTGTAACGCAGTCAAGTTCTGATACAAGATTAATGATTAATCCAGTTTAACAACTTTTTTTTGTCTTGAATGATTTAGATATTTTTAAAATTATACGGTAAAGCATCATTATTGAAATGTACAATTTGGTTGCGTGTTATACAGTTTACATTGTTGGCAAAATACCAAACTGTCGGGTTCATTATTAAATTAATAAAAACAGTATACTTCCCATTGTGATTTCATCAATGTTATTTATTTATAATCAATTAGCATTCTCAGCAACGCGTTGCTCTGGCTCAGTAAAAATTGATTAGAATAATTTCCCGTTTAAAATTTGACCATGCGTTTAAACTCTTCTTGTANTTAAATTGCAACAAATCTCTAACTTCACACTACAATGCATTAATATTTATTTACTGATATTTGTGGTTGCGACCACAATGCATTTATTTCATTTTAATTTAATTATATATTCCAATTCCATTAGAACGTTTTTAAAACCTCTTTTGACTATTAACTATGGTGTTCATTCAATGTTGTATTTACATTTCCTTTATATATGTATTATTTATCGAAAGGGTCTCATTCTCTCGCCCATTCGTTGCGACGCTTCCGTTGTATCGCATCCGTGAGGAGAATATTAATTAACGTATCTATTTAGTTTTATTTGAATAAAATAATAAAAACAAAGTTGAAGACGAATTACTAGTAGGATAATGATTAATTTTTAAAAAAGTTAATAAATGAATTGTCGCTTTATGTACAAATTTAGCTGTCATAAAGACAAATCATGCCTAACACGTGCTTGTTATTGTTGCACGTTGTACCAGAAATAGAAGAATTAATTGTTTTAGTGGTGGCTAAGCCTAGATAAGTGCTTTGTGTATTGTCTGTATTTTTAGATTTGAGTGCTTAATTTATACCATACTTTCTACACAAAGTCAACAAAAATTTTAAAAGGAAATTATTAACGTTTATTTGCTCAATTATTATTGAAACTAGTTTTTAGTTAGAATCACATAATAAAAACTCGATATCTAGACGCATTTCCTTTGCATGGAGCCAAAACATGTGTTATGTATGTGGCTGCAAATTGCTTTCTGTAGAAAATTAAATCATCACTTTTATTTTAAGATTTCAAAACACTCTAATAATAGTGATTTATTCTACAGTATTGTATAATTAAATTTAATTAATAACTTTACATCAAACCCTTAACAAATGTTAGTTTTCGCTTTCAAATTTTAAGTTCTTGCCTGCGTATATGATACAATTAGGAATGTGTTCCAATTGAATAAGGAAATCATATTCTTCCCATAAACTCACTCAATAAAGTAATGATGGAATATATATACAATCAAACCTCTTTAAGAAGAATTTCTCGTCGAAAGTTTAGATGATTAAAACGAAATAAATACGTTGTAACATAGTTTTTTTGTTGATAGTTTGTAGCATTATTTTTATTATCAGTCAAGAACTATATTTTCTATTCAGCGTTTTTTACTTCCATAACTTTTAACTAAAAATTAAAGTAAAATATAAACTAGTCTTTCGAGCTGCCCTTTTTATGTTCTTATCTACACATATAATGCTTTGTGTTGTGAAAAGGATTCTTAACTTCGTCTTGAGGGGCTTGACTGTATATGACTTGTGAAAAGCCAAAACTCAGTCTTTTTTTTATTGTAAAAATATAAATTTTATTACATACACTGATATTTCAACTAAACATTAATGCCCGTATTCTCGTCACTAGCATTTGCCTAACCGATAACTTTATCATAACGAACATAACCTAAAAACTACGTAACATTTACATTTTATTTTTTTATTTAGTCAAATTGGTTCCCTTTGTTTTCGAATGCTAATTTAGACCACCTTTTGCCATCTATATCTAGAACGAACGATGCATTTTTATAACCAAGCAAATGCAGCTGTAATTTGCAATCGTTCATCTGGCATTAACGGTATACGGTACACTATTTTTATTAATTGTCAACAATTGCAAAGGAAACTATTTTACTACAAGTACATACAACGATAAGCGAGCGAATAAGCAATCTAAACGAAAAAATGGGTCTTTTGAAATTCCACCTGATCGGCCCAACCCATCTTTTATAACCGTAATTCTTTTCTCAACTTATATGTATGGATATTTTAATCAGCCACTTACTTACTTGCTTACTTATACTTTGCTCTTGAGCGAAAATAAAAATGGCAATGGGTAAAAGTATTAGAAAGTAAATTAAATGTGACAAAAATTTTAATATCCTTCAGCCATAGCAAACACTCATTTTATGCAGATTTAAGAATTAATTTCGAAGCGAAAAAGAATTCAATTGTATTTTAATGTGTACTCATTAAATTGTTAATTTTAAAATTAAAAGTGTATTCATATTTTTGTTTTAAAAATTGAATAGAATCAAAATTGTTTCCGGTGTTTCTAATGAATGTTGTAATTAAGTTGTAGATTCCCACATTTATTATATAATTTTAATATTAATAGATTTTTTGTGAGCTATATTATTACGCAACAATATTAATAATAATAAAAATTTATGTCAATTAATTTGGGACTGGTGTTGCGACAAAAATAAATTTATGTAAAATTTAAATTAAAAACATTGAACTATTGACTTTTTTGTATGCAGACAATGGATAAAATTCTCCTTTTGTCTGCGTTGTCCTTTCATTGTAAGAAAAGAAATCATATTATTATTATTGGCAAATAACGAATAGAAATGATGAAGTTGAAGATGGAGTAAAATTATTAGATAAACGCTAATAATAAAATCAACCAAATTGAGCTAATAAATAACACTTTCACAAAATTACAAGAAATAAAGCTATTATCTAAATGTAGAGATTTATCATCCATAAATATTATCCTTGCAAAATAATATATTAATTATAGTAATAATCTACTAAATAAAATGTAGTTTTATGATTATTGCATAGGATGAATGGAAGACCATTAAATTAACACTATTTTAAAAATAAGTACTTTTCCGGTAAATTAGAATTTATTTATTAATAATGTAAATATTGATTTGATTTATTTCATTTTATTGACTAGATAAATAAACTTATATGTTTATTAAATAAGTAATTAAAAATATCTACTATACTTTATTAGTTCATAAATAATATTACTGTATTATTGTATAAATTAATAAAGTAATTTAAAGTTCAGGAAAATTATAAAAAAAATAATCAACTTCATCAGCTATAATTTTCTATATAAAGGTAATTATAAACTATAATTTAAATACCTTAACGTAACATTTAAAGTTTAAATAATAATGAAAATAGAAATTTATTTAAATAAGTAATAAATCATATAAAAACGCACGTAACATAAAGTGTTAAATAATATTAACAATAAACAATATTTCACATAATTTTTTTTATATATTTATAAGGAATAAAATTTAAGAGCCAAAACTAACAAAATTTTTAATTTAATTAACAACTTCCATTATTGTACCGCAATAATTCATTCACTACTAATGTTTATAATTAAATATTCACTAATATGCTATAAATGTTACAAGATGAATTTAATTAATCCGTAATGGGGAGTTTATAAGCTACGGCTCTGATTAAAAATAATTATATTATGAATTAGAAGGAATTAATTAATGTTTACTATTATTACAAATATCATTAATATTAATATTTTCATATATACGAGAGTAAGTCAACTATTATCCGTAATGTGCTTATATTTTTTGTTATGATGGTAGTACGGTTTTGAAAACACATGTATGATTTATTTATTGCTAGGATTTTAAGCATTTGAGCAAGTTAGGTTGTCTCTTTTGTCGCTGTTTTGCCCTTAAACATGGCTGCTTTGCTCTCTGTTTGCATCAAGTAAGAGCAACGTTCAATGATCATTTTTTGTGGTCGCAAAATTCATTCTAGACTCTCCGTTGAGGTATCACACTATTCCCGTACTGTACCAAAAATCTACGATGAATTTCGGCCCACAACACACCTTCTGGTCGCAAAAAAGGATCACTGAATGTTGGTCTTACTTGGTGCAAACAGAGAGCGAAGCTGTCATGTTAAACAGCAAAAAACAACAATTGAAACAACCTAGCTGGATAAAATGTTTAAAAACCTAAAAATAATTAAACCACGCATGTGTTATGTCCTTTTCAAGATAGTACTATCATCATAACGAAAAATATAACCACATTCCGGATAATAGTTGACTTACTTTCGTATAATACTCTCTGGTTACCTGTAAGTAATATAAAAATGTCGAGATGTTTGAATCACACAAAATATCTCTAATAGCTATAAGAACATTTGAATAGGTATGCATGTATAAATTTTGCGACGCAAAAAGCAAACCGTATCAAATTTATTCAAGCGTTTTAAAAGATTATATTACCAAATGTATTACATATTTAATATTTATGAGTCACAAAAATCGACATTCAATAAAAATTTCGTCAATTGTTTTTATGTGGGTGACTTCACCTAGATGATGTAAAGACCCATTATTCTTCTAAAATGAATGAATAATATTGGAAGTAAATAAAGAAAGCTTTCAAGATTCAATTTAATATAATAAAATGCGAAAATTTCTTGACCACGCAAAAAATTAAATAAAATAAATCAACAAAATTATTATTGACTTTTAGAAAAAGAAAGTCTGCCAGGATTTTATACATTAATACTTTGCAATCGGAATAACAACATATTGTGATTTATTTTCGCTTAAAAATCAAAACAGATAAAATGGCAATGAATCAAGGTAAAAAATGAGTGTGTTAACATATTCAAGCAAAACACAACTTGTAAATGTTTATGTGGATGTGCTAAAAAAATGTACTTACGCTAACTAATGAATGGCAATCTTAACCTTAATTAATTACTTAATGAAAGTTAAAAAGACAATCATATTATTAGTTGAAATTGAGTTAGTATGTGTAAATTATAATTATATGTATGATGATAATAATAATAATAGTTAACAATAAATCATTTCCTTCTATATACATATTAACAAATCGTCTAATTGAATTAAATTCCCACACTTATCACATGATTTTCGAATAAATTATGATTTTTTTCAAATTTGTAATAATGTCAGCATTGTTGTGAAACACAATATTTGCGCAGTTAACTCCATCCATGATAATATATGTAAATAATTATGGTTATTATCATTATAATATAAGTATAATGTAATTAATAGTGAGACATTTTATTACTAGAATTTAAATGATAAAATACATAACATAAAAATGGTTATATTATAACACTAAGAAGAAATGTGGGGAGAGTAATTATTAATTGCAATTGAGATAATATTACTATGTATTTCTGAAATATGTGATAAATAGCATTTTTGGTCCTGTTAAATTGTATTTAAATTTTAATTGTAGATACTAATGCCCGCATTCTCATCACTAGCATTCACCTGTCCTAATCGATATCTTTATCATAACGAATATAACCTATAAACTATTGTAAATACACATTTTTATAGTTTAATAAAATTAATAGGGACATTTTAACTTATATTGATGAATATTTATGTTAAATAGATTTTTTATTAAAATAGTTTTAAAAATTGTCATTATTCTACTGAAGTTAGTGGAATTAGTACCTCAACTACTGCCAACTGCTAGAAGATGTTACCAAATAGGGATTTAGCGAATTTACAATAGTTTATAGGTTATGTTCACAAACAGTGACAAAAATTTTAATAATAATTTATATTAGCGCACATAACTACGTAATTTGATTACATATCTAATATGGTTTACATTTCTATTAGAAAAATTTAATTTAGCATGACTTACTTATAAAAATGTGAGGTTTTAGATGATAAAAGGTGACTAAATTAAAAATCAAAAACAAACAGCATCAAAAAATAATTTATATTAGTCATTTCACCACAACATATATATGATATGTCTGACATTTTTATTAGATAACTTTAATTCAGCATGGAATATTGACTGTTGTAATAAAATTTATCA
>JARJDW010003971.1:0-26510 GCA_030264715.1 Adinopsis sp. GC000173
AAAATAAATTATTATAAGAATGGACACTTTGCAATAGCAGGTGGATAACGAAATTGTCTCACTTGATCGAATCGAATTTGGCAAGTTTTCGATACGAAGCGCTTTTCCGCCGCTGACGAAAATAAAAAGACGACGACAGCATCTTTTTAAATAATTAGAATTTCGTGAGTAAGTACAACGATGGGGTGCGGGGGGCTACGCATGATATGCATCCAACAAAACTAATTCATACTGACATCCAGACAAAAAATGAAAATCTCAGCGATGGAATATAGGTATATTGAAGTGTCTATTTATACAATGGACAAACATTTATATTTTACAATGCATATTTAACGCAAGAGCAGGTGGATAACTAAATTGTCTTACTTGATCGAATCAAATTTGGCAAGTTTTCGATGCGAAGTGCTTTTCCTCTGGTAAAGGAAATAAAAAGACGACGACAGCATCTTTTTAAATACTTAGAATTTCATGTGTACTACGCATGATTTGCATCCAAAAAAACTAATTCATACCGACATCCAGACAAAAAATATAAATCACAACGATGAAATATAGATAGATTATTATAGGTTACGTGTGTGCAAACTGTTTGATTTTACAATGCATATTTAATTGCCTCACTTGATCGAATCTAATTTGGCAAATCTTTTATACGAAGTACACCGCTAAAGAAAATCAAAAGAAGACAACAGCATCTTTATAAATAATTAGAATTTCATGCGTACAGCGTGGGGGGGGGGGCTACGCATGATTTGCATCCAACAAAACTAATCCATACCAATATCGCGACAAAAAATAAAAATCACAGTATATTGGAGTATTTATTCCACAATTGACGTTAAGTGTGTGCAAACATTCATATTTTACAATGCATATTTAACGCCGTCGAGTGAGTGCATTTTTATGCAAATATAGATTTAATTTTTAACGCCATTACAACACATATTTATACACACACTCGAAAATTTGCATTGAATATAATTGTTGTATGCAGTACCCTGCACGCGCAATTAATTTGTATACCTACCTTCGTTTAAGATACGCTTTTTTACTTGCATGCAATGTGGTATGCCTATATAATGCAATAATAAATTACACAATATTCAAAGACGCGATGCGTGTCTTGTTCGTTGTTGAGGAGGTATGAGGGGGGAAGGGAAGAAGAATATTCGCGCGTATACGATCATCAACTTAATTAAATTCAGGCAATAAGTCCAAATTTTTAATTAAATAATAATTAGATATACGTCAAATGCTATTTCTATTTGTTTATCCAATTCTTTTTGTCAGTGTCACCCTGTATTAAATAGGTATAATTGTTGATGTGTCCACACGTTCACACTCACATTATGTGTGCGTGTGTGTGTGCGTTGTGCGTACGTTTTATATATATAGTTAGATAGATATGTGTAGATTCAAGTCTCTAGGTCGTCTCCCAAGCCAAATTCCTTAACCTACAAACACCTGTTGGAATGCGGCTTGATCTTCGTTTTCTCATGGCTCGAACCTTTAGGCACTTTTACAAGTTACTGCTGGTCAATGTGCGCTTCATATTTATTCACTTTTATTTAAAAAAAAATAATGTAAAAATAAACAATTCAATTGCAAACAAACAATTATCAATTTTTGATTATTTTTACGTGTGCATATTGCAAACAATATCAACGCTTTGTTTGTTGCTGTTTTTTGTTGTTGTTGTCAATGGTGATGATCGAATCAGAAATTGTAAAACAAACGCTTCAATTTACAGGCATCGCAAAACAATTCGAACGACGACGACACATACATTGTTGGTGTGTTTTCAAAAAAGCGATATTATTAATTGAACGATCATCAAAACGTTCAAATACGGAACGTTTGTATTGATTTTCCAAACCAACACGAACGAAAACATAAATATTGACTTGATAAAGTTTGTACGTATATGTGTACGTATATGATGATCAAACAGGACGAACGGCGTCCCCTTCCTCGCCCCCTTTTTGGTTCGCTTATTTACGATTTGCACCTGCATTTTTACAACGCACATATTTCCTTATAAAACGTTAATCTTATCAGCAGCAGTGTACGAAAAGCAAAAAAAAAGAACACTCACACACATACACACACACACCCATACACATTATCGCACGCAATGCAACAACAACGTTTTATTAATTGGAACGCACCGAAAAAAGAACTCGTTTTTACCCTTCCCGCCCGTGCCCCCCGTCAGCGCAGCTCATTGGTTAATTAATTTTTGCGAAAATAGCACGTAAATGTTTATTCAGCAATTAACATTTTCGACGGTGCTGTTGATTGTTTCGACGACAATTTTCATATTATGGATCGCTGCGAGGCGAATTTGCGAAAAACAATTTTCGCAACAACTTTTTGAAACAATTCCATTTAGTTGATAATTTGTTTTTTTTTGTGGCGTCGGTGGTGGTGGTGCTATGAAAAATGTTGCGTTTTAATAAATATCGGGGAGAAGGAAAAATTACGTGTAATTTAGAAAATTAGTTGCTTGTTGTTGTTGTTTCATTATCGCACGCTTTATCAGTAAGTAAATAAGTTGATTTAATTACACAATTAATGGAGCTGTTAGGTGGTGGAGGAAAGAGGAAAAAAACTAAATAAAGTGAAAATGTTGAATTTTTCAGCGTCGCATTGCTAATTTACTCAAAGGTTAGAAAAGAGATTAAACCGCAGTGTGTTGTAATTCATTCGCTGCAAAAACAATTACAATAATTAATTCACATCTTGCACAATACTTAATTTAGTTTCTCTGAAATGTCTTGAACAATGTTGTTGTATGAAAGTTGCAACTATTGTCGATCTTTGCTTTTTACTGATTAGCAATCTTGCTTTTTGTGCAAAGTTAAAAGTCAAAAAACACAAAACAGAAAGTCTTAATAAAAACAAAGAAGCATAAAGAATGTATCAGTGGTAGTATCAAAGTTACAACATTCCAAAGTTCGTTGAAAAAAGGCTTTAATAAAAAAAAACCAACCACAAAAAATGCACGCTCTACTACTTTGTAATTTTTTCCATGGCGCTCGTTTCATTGCAAAAGTTTTTTTTTGTATGTATAGACGGGACTATTATTCTACAATACTCTGCCATAGAATGAATATCTGTCGTGAATGTGCAGGTAATTAATAATAATAATCATACATAAAAATATTAATTATACGCCGCTTGCTGGAATATTTCGAATATTATTGATTGGGAATAATCGTAATGCCATTTTCTATCTATAATACTAAGAGATGGATTCCATGCATTTCAACGTTAATTACGCGTAATAAACACGTAATGAAATCATGTTTATTTTGTGCCATATGCGTTCAAATCTATAATACATACAAACACAATTTTATTATTACTTGAACATACATACACAATATATGAACATTTTTGTGTTATATTATATGATATATGGGCGTAAAAATTTAAAACACACACAACAAATTACTCGCAAGCTCAATGAATTACTAAATAGTACATTAATTATTCTGATTGGATTATACGTAAAATAAATTATAACAGTAGGTAACAAGATTCGTTCGTGTACTAAAAATTTGAACATTTTTAATGCGATGGATTATTTAAAACTTTGTTCAAATATGGATTGCACAAAATATATACAACACTCGCTTTTTGCATGACATTTTAATATAATTTTCATTCAATAATAATTAATTTTGAAAAAAAGTAACATAAATATCAATATTTTTATGATGGTAATGATAATTTATTCATTTATTACTTATTCTGATTGGATTATACGTAAAATTATTTATAACAGGAGGTATGTAACAAGATTCGTTCATGTTCTGAAAATTTAAACATTTTTAATGCGATGGATTATTTAAAACTTTGTTCAAATATGGATTTNTTACTTATTCTGATTGGATTATACGTAAAATAAATTATAACAGGAGGTATGTAACAAGATTCGTTCATGTTCTGAAAATTTAAACATTTTTAATGCGAAACTTTGTTCAAATATGGATTTCACAAAATATGTACAATACTCGCTTTTTGCATGACTTTTTAATATAGTTTTCATTCAATAATAATTAATTTTCAAAAAACGTTACATAAATATCAATATTTTTATTATGGTAATGATAATTTATTTATTTATTGATTATTCTGATTAAAATAAAATAACTTATAACAGTAGGTAACAAAATTCGTTCCTATTCTAAATTTTGGCGATGGATTATTCAAAAATGAAGTGTTAAAATAAAACTATAGATTAGGATTCATAATAATATAACTATGTATTTAAAATCATGCTTTACCACGAGAAGCAAAAAAATTCCTTAATTGCGATAGATTATTTGAAACTTTGCCCAAATACGGAGTTAATAAAACATATACCTACTCGCCTTTTGCATGACATTTTAATATTGTTTCCATTCAATAATAATTAGTTTTGAAAAAGGTAACATACCAACGTTTTTATAATGGTAATGATAATTTAGCATGACATGAAATTTTCATGTTAGATATTAATAAATTAAATATCACATGCTGCCAATAATAAAGGTAAATCTTGGGGATTATAAACATTTTTCATCCGAATAATTCCATTTTACAAAACACGTCGAATTTAATTGGATATATGTAATTTTGTTATTCGCGCTTGCAAAAACATATTTTTTTACATATGGAATTTAATAATTGTTGACGCTTTATTGGGGAGTTATTTGATATTTCCATAAAAATTAATAAAAAAATGCGCATTTATTATGCAAAATTTAATTGCTCAATTTCATCGAATGAATATAAAACTAGGTGGAATTTTAATGTACCTAATGACTTTTAGCAAAAACAATTAATGCAAATGTAACATAATCCGCATAAACATTTTAATGAAAGTTGCTTAAATTATTAAATTCTATTAAGAAAGAGTGGAATTAATGCTTTATTAATTTTGTAAAACATTGAATTAATTATTGTACTAGCAAAAACGAAATCAAATTAATTATCCTAATTAGTCGATGTATAATATAATCACAATTATAATAAGTAAGTACATATATCTATCTACATGTCTGTAACGCTAATGTAGCTAGCTAGCTAACAAGAGAAGGAAGTCGATGCTGAAATTTCGAGGCACAAAATTCGTACGTGTGTGCTTGGCGCGAAATTAATGTAATTTAATAGTAATTATAATGAAAATGACAACGACGAAAAAACTATTTATAATATAGCATTAAAGCGCACTTAACTCGTCATCTTCCATTATATACTTATATATATATATGTATGTATATCTACATACATGCATAATATATAAAATGCGTGGGTGAATGGAGAGAATACAAACAAAACGAGTAGGTACACATTTATATACACACATAAGTAAAAAAGCATTAGCCACCATGATCCAGTCCCCAGCTACGTAGTAGTCAGGTAAAGGTGTATAATCCCCACCATAGACCATACCTGTACAGGTTGTCGGCATTCTAAGCCGCGACCGCCGCAACGGTTTTATACCCAGAGTTCAAAACGGTCGCTCGTAAAAAATACAACGCGGTACGCTACAATTTCGTGAATTTTGCCCGAAATAATGTGCATCAAACGATATCTAACATCGCACCACATTGGATTACTATAAAACGAAGTGAAAGTGTTCAAATATACGGTATACCATCAAAAAAAATTGTGGTACCTAACCTCCTAAATGGCGTGCAAATAAGATCACTAATTCTAATATCATTGTTTTTGCATTTGAATTATTGTTTTTGAAATAATATTTAATGGTAAAATTGTGTTGTTTGTGGTGTTACCTTCTGTTCTAGTGCGCGCGCGTTCGCTTACCTTCTTACCTCCTCGTCTCGCGTTTTGCTGTGTGTTCTCTCGTGAGCCAAGCCACGAATTCAGTTCATCGTGCATCAACCATTGCATATTGTTTTTTTTTCGTGCGTTGTTTTATTGCGTTCACAATACAACAATTCTACCGAAATAAAAAAGAATCTAAAACTATTCTATATATAAAAGGTTATTATCCATCCAGAGTGATTTCAATTGATCAATTGTGTTTGGGTTTCCAATGACCTACTAGCATTCAAATTAGAAATTTTAAATTTATGTGTGGAGTGTGCCATTAATTATCCGGCTGCAATTTTTGCCACGCATCAGATAGGAGAGTTAATAAGTCGTTGCAGACGTTAGCTTTTTCTAGCTGCATGATTTTTTCCAGCAATGTGCGGAATAAGTCTAACGTAAAATAACTTCCTGCTTCCACCATACAAAAAAAATGCTATACTTTACTATACTATATTGCACTTTACTACAATACATACTACCAATGAAATCGATTGATGATGTTATTATTTTAGTTGCAAAATGGGGACGCGCTTAGTGTTTTATTTTCCTGTAATATATGTCATGTGTTTAAATATTTAGTTAGTGATAAGCAAAGTGGTTTTATCCATGAAATTATATTAATTTTACGCGCCTGTTAATTTACAATTAGATAAAATGAAAGAGAAACGAATTCTCGTTTTGTTGGTTTATGTTGTTTTCTAATTTTTCATATGGCATTGATTTTTAATGGGATTTTAAATTTATATATTCATGGTATTTAACGTTGAATTATCTACCTTGATTTTATTTAGTCTTTTTTTTCGTTCGTTCAAATTGAAGATTGTAATCAAAATATTTTGATATTAAACAACCGAAATTGAAAGTTCAATTATCTCCTCCTTTTTTATTTCGGGTAAAAATCTTTTAAATTGGTTAACCTTGAGCATTTCCAAATAAATTGCGAAACAAAATAATTAAATTTAAATTAAACGGTTTAAATAAATTCAGCCATTTATATGCGTTGAATATTTACGTATTGTTGTGCCGTCGAGAGAGGAGAGAGAGAAAAAAATAAATAAATACGTTGGTATAGAGATTTGATTTTTATCTCTCGCAGAAAATCTGCATCCACTTTCAACAGCAATCATTTTATCGGCAACAATACATCAATATAATTAAGAAATTAAATTTTGTGAGACGACGTGAGGCAATTGAATGATTGTGTATTTGTTGTATTTGAGGAGATTTGCCCGAACAAAACAAACGAATTATGAAACGAATCCTTCAAACGTGGTATTCACCTTTTTATTATTATTTTTTTTTCTCTCGCCGTGGCGTATTTATTAAGTCGTTAATTTATTGTTATAGATGTATAAGTAACGTAAAAAAAGCCGATTACATAACAACGCACGACAACAACTTTTATATAAAATATTTATCATGCTTAAATTTTTTTTTCGTTGTGTTGTTGTTGTTGCTGTTACAAGGCTGAAGTCGAAGACGACGAATAAATTATTGTACGAAAATTTCGAATTGAATCGATTGAAATATTTTCGGCCTCACATTGTATGTGGAGACGAGGCCGTTGCAAATTCAAAAAATGGGCCTTCGAAATTCCTCAATTCGAACGTGGTGTGGAACACATGCCTATATGTTTTGCGGTTGCTGCGAATTCAAGGCTAAAAACAATAGCGATGACGAATAAGTACTAGGAATAAATTTAATGAATATCAAAGCCTATATATGCCTGATGCTTGAATGGAAATTAATTTGCTATTTTGGCGTGGACTTTTCCCTAAATATATATCAACAACAAGAACAACAACAACAACAACAACAACATCACGGATTCGTTCGAGCGCAAATTTAATTAATCTATTTGCGAACGGGGGCGCGAACATTTTTGTGCTTGTTTAATTTAATATAAATTATGGTGGAAGTAAGGGACACAATTTGCGAACATTGTGTTCGGTGGCGGGGGCGGGGTGCGAGCGAACGGCGGGCCGCGGCGCGCGTATTTGTGCATGCAAATGAAATGAGTTTCGTTCATGCCTTTGGATGGATACCCGTCGTCGTCGTCGCGCCTCTCGCAAAAAGGAACGTATTGATAAATTTGCACCTCAAAGATCACAAGGCAGGCGGCGGCACCATTGCCTTTTTTTCTCTCTCGTCTTGCTGCATGTTGCTGTAGTAAGGTGTGTGTGTAGGTACTACGTATACACCTTTGAACTTTTAACTTTGATTCGCAAAAAAGGCGTCTAAACGAAATCTGAGGACAACTTCTTTAATATTTAACAGCAATTTAAGCTTCAAAAAGAGCACTTGCAGCTTATTTTATTTTTTAATTTCATCGCAAACTGGGCACACTCACACACTCGTTCACATCACGTAAAAGTTCATTAAACTGACTGCTGGAACACGTTGATCAATTAAATCATTTTTTTTCTGTTGGTAGATATAAAATATGCATTTTGCCTAATTAAAAATTGCTTTATATTATAGTGTATACGTTTGAGTGATTAAAAATCATGTGGTTTTGCTAACCGTCATTACAATTTTTGGATTATAATAATCGCACCATTTTGCTGGATTGGAGCTCATCGTTTTTACATCTAACCACCATCAAAATAACACCTTTGCAAGGTAAACAAACACATCACATCTTATTTTTTCTCTTCCTTTCTTTTTCAATACAAATAGCTCGCGCATTTTCGTTTACACCTAATAGAAGAAAAGTAGAAATTCATTTTCGCTTAATGAACGTTCGCGTCGTGTTTGCGTATTTGTTTTGCGATTTTTTCGGCGGAAACGTATTTGGGAGGAAATTACTTTTGTGTGCGAATGAATGAACGCGGTGCGATGTTGGTGGAAAGGTTTCTGCCATATTTTTTTCTTCGCCATGCTATAATTAGACGCATTGCAACCACTTCCAATAATATCATCCATTCTCGCAACTAAGCCAACAAAATTCTCTATGTACGACAATCTCGAAATTTGTGTGCTGCGCGAAAACGTATTTATCCCCCCGCTCGAAAAAAGATTAATTGAATAATGCAGCTTTAAGCGAATTAGGCTGAGATTTAACGGAATACTTTTGTTGTTTAACAGAAAATGAATAATTTCCAGTAAACGCAAAATTTTATTATAGATATAAGCGCTTTTCGCTTTGCAAGTACAGAGAAGATGCGCAAACTTTTATCATCCACGTTAATCCAATTAAATTTATTAAATAAAACTTACGCATTGTACAGTGAAATCAATTAATCATTGCATGTGTGGTGTTGTGACCTCAAAGACGGGCTTTGTAATTCGAGCATTTAAAAAACGATTTTTTATTCCGTTGAAATGTTGGTATTTTATATGTGGTGTGTGGTGTAGCTACTTTACGTTTTTGGGAATTTTTTCGTTAGCTAATCGACGATTTAATCATAAAAACGCAGCGTTTAGATTATAATTAGCTGGCTGGTCTTTAAGACAACAACAATAGATAATTTTTTCGTAGCCGGTAACTCGAGTCAAGGTTAAATGTATGATAAGTTCATAGTTTATGGTGTGCATCGCACAAACAAGCCAGCCAGCAAGCCAGCAAGCAAGCAAGCAACACGAGAAACGAATCCAGGCAGAGAAAAATCGTTCTTTCTTAGACTGTTTAATTCTATTATATGTTATATTTTAAAGCTCCAGTTAGCTTTGAAGCGATAAAACGAAAATCGTTTCTTTTATGTAAAGAAAAGAAGGAGAGCGGAATTGTCTTGCCAGACGACGGCGACGACGACGACAAAACGTTGCAGCGCGAGGCGAAACAATTCAACGACAAGCAAAACGCAAAAAAAGAAAACCGAACAACTAAAACGCGCACTGAATATTATCGTCTGGGCCTGGAAATATATAAGTAAATAAATACAAAAAAACACACGCAGAGAAAGAACGGCGACGTGTGCATGTTCAACTTGGCAATTTTCGTCTGAAATATTATTTACAAAATGTTTTCCACCATCATCTCGCGCCTTCCATCAATAAATTATTGATTGAATTGAGCAAAATACACAGACGTAATAAATATAAAGTGAAAGAAACGAGTTTTACATGCTTGACAATTCATTTTCTAATAGCCAAACAACATTCCTTCATTGTTGTAGCCTTGGAGTGGCTTTACCAAATGTGTAAACCATTTTTCATTTTGCTCAATTAACAACGTTCGGCCGCTTGCGAAATCATTCACCAAAAAAAAAACAACATTACTACCTATACTATACGATATATATATAAGCAAATTTAAACTCCTATGATATTATTTTTTTGTTATCATCAGCGTATTGCTTCCGGGCGAAAAGATAAAATGTAAATATTATGTAATGATAATTATTTAGCGTCGTCGTATTTTTTGAAGCTGTTGGCGCAAAATTTTACTACCCATAATGTTTAATGCCAGCGCCGGAGAATTTATAGCCAAATATTTTCAACCACATTGTCGTCGTTGTTGTTGTCGTTGTCGTACGTATAACGTAGTGGATGCATTGCATGGAGGATGGTCTCGTTTATTATTACCTGATCAAACAATATACCTACGTAGCGTTTTTATGAATAAAAACAAATTGTTATTGTATTGTTTGGTGGCATGACCTAGATGAGCGTGGTAGAAAACAATTTTAGAAATGAAATGAGAGATGGTATCAGTTTTTAATTCACACATTCAACATGCTCTGCGCTTCAACAAACAAATAAACGCACACACACACACATCCAGACACACACATACGTGTGCGGTTGCGTTGAATCGAAGGAAAAAGTTCAAGACCTACTTTCCTACATTTTTCAACGTTGTAATTCATTTTGCTTTTTTTTCTGCTTCTTCCACATCCATGTGGAAGACGAGCGAGTGAGCCTACTTTGCGTCAAAACTGCAACAGCATATTCGAATGATTATAAACGTGATGAATCATAAATATAAATGTGTATAAACATTTCCTCCGCCAACTGTTGATCGACAAAACTGGAACAGATTGTTTATTATTATTATACATATACATACCTACATTATTATTTAATTTGCGTTTTTTAATGAATCAATTAGAATAAATATGGAAACATCGTAATCATTTCCTGCTCTGCCTAACTGTGCAAATCAATTTATTCTATTCTCAAACTGGAGCAAAGCGGAATTATTATTATCATTTTTTAGTTATTTATTTTATTTTATTTTGCGATTTTCATATAGAAAAGTATGTCGTATTGTATTTGCTGCCGTTGACGATGGTGAAAAATCGTGCCGATCACTTCCTGTTTGCTTCTCATTCAATCTATATAAAAGTATTTCACACCTGAAAATAAAATAACATTATAAGCTTTACGACTTCCTTCTTCAACAGTGCCGCACTTTTGTACCTATATATACACTATATGTGTGTGAAGAATCTGCGGTGGACAATGAATGCCACCTGATGTAATATACTAACAGGTGGCTTATCATAAAAAAATGTCTATTTTTTTTCTGGCTTAATAAAATACGATCGCGTCTAAACTACATAGAGATGGGATTTTTTTTTTCGTTCAAGGGGAGGAGGTATTATAATTTAGATCTATGAATCGTAAAATATCTAATCAGCTTTGCGCGCCTGCCTTCTCATAAAAGCGTATTTTCTCCGATTACAATTTATTTAAAAGTAAAGTATACGCTTCGGTTAATGTTTTATTGCTTGGTGCTGCTCCTACAATATGTTTTTTTATTAATACACATCATTCAATTGAAATAGAATGGAACTGTTGAGTGTTTTCATTTCGATTTTTGTTACATACTTTTTTTTACCAGTAAAAATGCAAACAAAATTATCGTCGAAATTGCTCTGTACATTAAAATTTGTCTAGAAGCTTTTGTCATTCACATCATCATGCAATTGAATGGAAAATTTGATAGAAATAATTCAAAGAGAGAGAGTTTTTAATATTATTTATATTTCTTGCATAGATTATATACAAAAATTTTCATGCATATTTATTACGGAATTTACGGCTCGATTGAATATTAAAAAATATCAATGTTTACACAACGCCGATATTGATTTTAAATCAAAATAAAAATACAAAAAGTTGCAGATTAAATAAACATGTCTGATAAAAAACGTTGTCATTCAATTTTGCTCGTTAAATGTATAGAAATTGTTGTGCGGCAATAAGCATTGACGATAATTTTATTTATCATCGTCGTTGCTGCATTATGCATTTTACATAATTACCTAATTGATTTATCGTATAAATAGAAAAATATATCAGTGCCGTGCCCACAATGATACACGACACCTTTGTGAATCGATAGACCTTCATCAATAAAGCCCACTTAACACCTTTCCGAGCCAATTTATTGTCGATATAATTTCATCGCATGAAAAATGCATAATTTTCATATATAGGTACGTACAACATAATTCCGCGTTGATGGAATTTATTGAAATTAGATTTTCTTATTTGTTGAACAAATAATTGAAACGATTCTTTATGCTGCTACAGCAACGTGTTGAATTGGACGCGTCGATGTAATGTAATAATATAGCGAATTGAGTAAAATTTATATAAATATGTACACATACAGACACACACAGACGCAGACATTCCTGCATTATGATGATGATGATTTTCGTTAAGATCACGTTTTTTTACTTCTTTCTTCTATACTTATACTTTCCACAAGCAACTACGCGCTCATTTCCTATCCAATTAAAGCTGAAATTGGTTTTTATTGCAACATGAACATTTTGTTCTTTCAAAATTGTGCAATCGTGTTCTTTTTTCTCTCTCACCACTGCGATCAATTAACATTCCATTTAAAAATAGCGCTATATAGGCAACTAATTTGCTTCCCATCATCTATTTACACAAAAATAAATATTTTATATTAGTCAAGTGGCATAATTACTATATTAAGTAATTCTATGTTTTTTCTCCTTTCTCGTTGATTGAATTAAATTTGTTTGGCTGTGTGTGTGTGTGTTTCGTATGGGAAATAAGTTGCACTTAACTGTAAACAAAACGCTAACATCATGTATTTCAAACATTAAATATTAAATAGAGATTAAAGCAGCAGCGGGATCAATATGTTTGAATGTAAATAATCTAAAACTAACTTTACTATTTATATTTACATATCAGTTACAATCTGCAATTCAATCAATTCCAACGCCAAAGTTATTTAACGACGAGAGTTCTAACCTCTGAAAATTATCCACTTCTCTAAGTCATTAAAACAGCTTAGATGCAGCATAATGAGAAAACTAATTGTTTTAAATTTTATTACCGCGCGCTTGTGCCCGATTTTATATTTTATACACACACATATACATATGTATATTATATAATATGTAATTTTTCTACGATTTTATGCGCTCGCAAGCATATTTTACGTAAAGAACTATAAAATATTTTAAACCATCAAATTTTGAGATAAACTGGACGTGTTTGACATTCCAAAGAATAATAACCGTGCGCGCATTTTATGCCGCAGATGTGCATTCTCCCACACATCGACTTACAACACATAAATATTTCAAAAAAAAAAGTAACAACAGCAACAACAACAAAATTTTCATGAAAAGTTTATTTAGAGATGCAGATGATAAATTAGATTTTTTTTTGGAAATAAATGACTTAAAAGTTTCCTGCCTCCTCTTATATGCATGCGAGAGAGGAATTCGATTGGTACTTAAAATGCTATAACACTTAATAAACATATCCATATGGAACTGGTATTAAACGCTTTTTTTGCACTGTTAAATATAAGAATAAAAACGAAGCAACATGGCAAAAGTGGAAGAATCTCGAGAGCAGCACAAAGTACGTTCTCACGGTTCAGCTTGCATCTTGTGTGTATAGAGGAGAATATATATTCACTTCTTATTTGCGCTATAAACTTCCATACGAACGACTAGAAATTTATCCATAAAGAGAATGCGCGCACTGATAAACAGCACCGCGCACACAACAACGCAATTCAACTAATTGACGAAACCACGTGGAAAAGTTGGCGAATTTTCTTTATACCTACCTACCAACCACCAACCACCACCTCAGTAGGATTGCACACGTAAACAACACATCGTATAACGCATTCTTTTCGTTTCTCGTAGGTATAGCTTTGAAAGTTACATGCGACATAACAGATGTTAAGATACCGTTAATGCTGATTTCCCTTCATTTGCTACAATGTTGTAAGAGATTCGTTGGCGTTTACGTGTTCTGAACTACATAATAGCACTAATTTTACAACGACATGACTCGTCACGCAGAAAACTTACACATCGTAATTGTAACAGTTACATTCCGACGAAACAATACCGCACACACATCGTCTTATTACTTGCACATCAATATTAAATCATCTCGGGGCCGATGTTTTGCACGCGCGCTCTCATTACGACGACGACGACGTGTTTCGGTTGTGATGTATTACACAAGTTTGCGGTCAATTTGATAATAGTTTATTAGAATTTCCCGTCCGGCTATATGCAATTGCAATTGCAATTCAAAATGCATTCACCCGCTTTACTTCATTTTCTATTCTAGGTCGCAAGCAAACAATTGCACTGCACACATTTACACTTTTTCGTATCATTAATTCGATATTAATTAGGAAAGTTTTTAATCCTTTTTTTTTACTTTGGAAAATTTTTCGTTACATTATAAGTTTGCTCGTAAATCGTATATGCAAACTCGATAAAGTTGTAAAATTAGCGTCATTAATCTGCGCATTTATATAGAGAAAAAAAATTGCATGTGATGATAAAGCAGCGTTGCATGCTGCAGTTTGATGATGAAAATACATATTTATGCCGTTTAGTATAGCTAGACGACAAGATGACGATTTTATTTCGTTTTGTACTATTATAGTATACACTATACAAGATATAGAAGGCGAGCCGACTAGTTTTTTTCCTTCATTTTATTTTATTTTTATTTCACTATACACTCGAAGAAGTGAACAAAATAACCAATAGATATTTATAACTGTAATCAGTTTGAAATATAGAAATCTAGATTATTAGCTTCAATGTGAATTAAATTACGTATTTTATTTTCTGAACGGCACGTAGATAAATTTCAATATTAACATAAAATCTTGTTTTTATTATGTTATTAGTTCGTGTATATGTACGTATGTATGTAAGACGATGATGGTATGCTATACGCTTCGTCGAAAAACGTTCTCACAAATTGAGAAATATCTTCCCGCAGTGGTTTTTAACTAGAATGAAAAGCATCCTTTTATATGTATTTTTTAACATCCACTCATAGTTGAGGAAATTTACTTTGAAAAACTTTGCATTACGCTAAATCACGTCGAAATGCGATATAAATAAATAAATTAAACGAATGAAATAAAATATGCGTTTGGAGGAGAAGGAGATCTTTCATCATCATTTTTTTTTCTAACGCGCGAATTTTTTACTTTTTACTTTTTTTTTATTAAAAACCGTAAAAATATTTTTACATAAAACGGCGTGTGTACGCCGTTTTTTGTGCGCGACGCAATTAAATGGAAAATTTAAGGATATCATTTTCCTTCTTCACGCATTATTAGACATCTTCCAAACGCAAAATTTTTATATTTATCTACGTTGAAAGCATATTAATGTAACGACTCTTCTGGCATCTTTAACGCACACACACACACTCACACAGAGTGAAACAAAAAAAAATGTTTATTTTTTGGAATTATATTTCATGTATATATACGCAGTAGCAGTTAGTAATGAGGATACTGAATTATGGATGGTTTTAAGACTCTTCGCGTACATTTTTTTTTCTTCTTCTTCGTCTTCATACTCGTTGTTGTTATACTTTTATAACAGGAGTTTTGAGTTACAAGTTCTTGGTTTGTGCAACGATGCAAAAATTTCACTTCACTGTTTTAACGTTCTACGCTTACAAAACGCCTGGCGATGTTGTTTTATTTTTCGCATTCGTATTTGTGTACGTACTTACCTACATGTGGAAAAAAATAATGAGGAGTTTTTCACTTAATAATAAATTACTTGCAAAGGAGATTGAGTTTGGCGAAAGTTCTAAATTATTTAGAAAGGTTTTTAGTATGTCAAAGTTTGTGGAAAATTGTAAATAAGTATACAGGAAAAGTCGTGTAAGGTTAGAGATTATTATCAAACGTATGTCATAGATTAAAAGCGTTCAGACTCTCAAAGCCGTACTTTTTTTTCGGTGTTTTGCAACAACAGAGCAGGAAGTTGTTATCGTTTCGATACGAAAAACCTCGGAATATCATTTTAATTCAATTAAATTCGAAGAATTTCCACTCATGGCATTGTTTTGCCATTTTTATTCCTCTAACGTTTTTATTTTGAGTCAGAAATAATACGAAATTGTTGATAGCACCAAACACAATGCAAAATAATTACAACTTTATGATGTGGCAACAAATTTCGCATTGATTCAATTTTTTTAAATTTCGATTTGTTGTTGTGTTTTGAGGTCAATGAATTCTTAGCAGATGAAGTTCAACTTTCGAGCTATAAGAGAAAGTGATGCAAAAATTTTATTTTTCGATACTATATCTACTCCATCTATGCGTTCAAAGCATATTTTTGTGTGTGGTTTTTTCCAAATAGAAACGGGATCAAAATAAATATTTACCAAGCGACTATTTTATTTTGAAGGTACTACGGTATGCGATGTTTAAATAATGGAATCGTACGGATTGTAGCAAATATAATTCTCTATATAGCTATAATAAAATTAAATTTATTTACAAAATCTCGTTTTATAAATTGCGCATTGTTCGAGATTCACTCTGTATATTTTGAATTAACTTCCTGCTGTTGAAACAACACATTCCAGTTAGAGTCACCTTTCTACATCGACAATATAATTTAAATCCCAGACATTCACATAGGTATATACCTACTAAAAATCATTATTATCGATGAAATTGTTTGCACACGGTCAAATCGGGTTAGGTCTAGCGACTTTTTTCGCTGTATACGGAAAATTGAAAACTGTAGGCTTCTTTTCCCTATTCATCCAAATCGGGATTAAACCAGACCCAACCTTTTAGTTTAGCCTAGCTTAAAATGTAAATAAAAGTCATTTGTAATGTATGCAAGCCGTACCTTTGTATAAATTATCTTAAAAATATCAACAACAAAACGAGAGAAGAAAAAAAAATGACGTATTGTCTACCTCTACGCGATCGCACCAGCGCGGCGCGCGACACTCCCTCGAAAACACAGAGCGTTTTTCTCTCATTGTGAAAACGATAATGGAACGGAATGGAATTATTTATGATTAAGGTAATAGAATGGCGCCGAAATCTTGTAGAATATATCACATCAATTAAATTCAACCGGAAGCAGGCATTACCTACCTCATAAGCGCACAATCACATTCCGGAAGTTCGTTATACTTGCGCTATGCACTCTGCACATGGAACAAACTACCATTATATATTATTCTAATGTACATATCATTTATCTAGCAAAACATTTTAATAATAATTTCATTAATTTTCCAATCTAATCGGAATGAAGATGATGATGATGATGATGATGTTGCTACTGCTGGTTTGCGTAACTGAATTAACATTATATTAGAATATTAAAATATACGTACGAATTTGTAATACTATTACAAAATGAATATCATGCGTATTTTATTTATTAATATTTAAATTGCATTTTATATTGTGTGTGTGCGTGTTTTTGTTCCCAATGATTTATGCGAAGCTGATTATAAATCATTAAGAAGCTATAAATTATTTGATAAGGAAATATTTAATTGAAGCGATGCTTAATAATTGATATCGCTGTTGAAAACAATCTCCTCGTTATTTATACAAATTGATTTCAGAAAAATATTATTTATAAATTCAATTAGCTAATTCAATTATTTATCTATCTATATTTACCGTGATGAAAAATATGAGCATAAATTTAAAAATATCAAAAGAGCGAAATTTGAATTTTGATAGCACGAATTCGCTGAGAAAACAAACATCCAGTAAAAATTTATAGAATGATTCCACTTTGCCGCGCTAAGAAAGTTTATAAAAATCTTGTTTATTTTGGAGGAAATGCCGTTCGGTGAATGAAATTAGTGATGCGATGAATGTTTATATGTAAATGAGTAATTGTAGGAAGTGTACGTATTTTTTTTCTTCACCGCCGCGCGCGCCTCCTCTACGTTTCGTTAAATTCGCTTAGAGCGAAAAGATGCGATAAATTTTATCATAATAAATGGAATTTGAAGTTTTCGTTGCTTGCAGCGAAAAAGTGTAGGCGCATTTTAAGAGTATAAAGATCAGGCGCTACATAAACTCTCTCACTCTCCTTCACTTTGCGCGCTCGAAGAAAAAATACAACGGTATGACGACAACACATGCATCATCTCACTTTTTAACAGCGCGCGCCCATTTCATATAAAACAACGACAAACCAGAAAAAAATTCATTATGATGAAGCGGCAGACTTTTTCCATGTATTATATTATACGTTACCATTTTTTTCCTCTGTGTATTATGTGGAAATTTCGTTTGCAAAATTATTATTATATAATTATGAAATAACGCGTAGAAATCGACGTAATCTGTTTGCTTACCGTTAGCTTACTCCCACATTAATTCTTTCTAGAATATTATCATTTTCAAATGCAAATCGTATTATTTCTAACTCATTGTTCAAACGCTAAATAGAATTAGCTAAAATTTGCCATATAAAATAAGAAAAAAGCGGTTGTAAGAAAGCGTGAATTTAGTCCAGCTTAGTTGTGAAAACATTTATCATAAAATTTAATTAACTTTATTGTTTCCGAGAAATTTCATTTCGGTACGTATATACGAGGTGGGCTGTTTACTGTCACAGAGTATTATCGTTATTGCACAATTGAAAAACTTCAAAGTACTGCAATTGAAACGTATTTTCCAGTTCGATTTTGCTTCTTTTTTATTTTTTCATTGGATTACATTAGGCAATTGATGCAACAACATTCGATGAGAGTTGAGAAAGAGCAAAAGTGCAACGAAACAAATACATACGAGCAAGAATTTGTGTTGCCTTTTTAAATTATCATAGATTGTTAATAACTGTTAATATCATTTTAGAATGTAATAATTTATTTAATAGCCTACAAATAATTACACCCATAATTAATAAGTTAAATAAATGTTATAATTACGTTCCGTAATTACGAGGAAAGCAGCTCTAATCTATCTTCGTTAAAAAAACACAATTCAAGATTCAATTCGCAGCCAGCCGCAACAACGCAAATAAAATTCTCTTCCACTGATAAGGAAAAGTTTTAAATGAAATGTTTCGTATTATGTGGTACGTGTTGAATAAGCAAATATTTTATTATGATTTAAACTTCTTCTCTCTCTTTCTCTAGGTTTCGTTTTTTTGCATTTAATTGAGCAAATAGTTTTTGATTCAATTCGAAACTATGATAATTTATGCACGCTATAAAACATAAGTTAAAATTGACATTAAATTAACATTGCAGAAGTTCCAGCCAAGTTGGATGTAAAGCTAGCTAGCTACACACATACTCTATACGCATTAAAACTATTTTACAAGAATATTTTTACATGGAGATTGTACGATTCGCATAGTTTAGTACGAATGTGCTGCATTAAACTCGGTGCGAGCGCACAAAAAATGCGGCAGCGCAATCTCATTGCTGCCTTTCTAGCCTTGCAGATCGAGTTTTTCCATAATTAATCTATAACCATTTAAAATTCCATATATTATAAATAAAGAGCGAAACATAATTTATTTAATCATCTGATGTGTGTATGTGTGCGTAATAAGCAAAAAATTATACATACAACGCTTTTTGTTCTTGGCTTTGTAAAGGTTGATCAAATTGTTGAAAGATTTTAATACTTAGATAATATTTTATTGCTGGAATTTTACTGGCACAATATAAAAGAAAAATAAAATATTATTATATTTGCCGAGTGCATTGAGTAAATGTTAATCGTTTATTTTATTCATATGCTATATATTTCTATAATTTTAACGCCTTTTCAAATGCAGACTTTTACTCATTTGTTATGTGGCTTCATCATATTGTGCACGGTTTATCGTAGCGCACGTATTATAAAATTAGAGTTTTGATAGATTTTTTCTCAGCTTTTTGATGCCAGCTTTTCTTTTAACTGCTTTCTTTACGCGTCTCAATATCTATTAGTAAAATGAGAATGCAAAACTCTTTTTATTTTAAATAGATTTTTGTCTTTAAATTATTCACTTTTTCTCAGCTTTTTGAGGTCAGTTTTTATTTTAATTGCTTTCTTTAAAATCAGAATGCAAACTGCTTTTATTTAAGTCCTTTATTTCTACAATTTTATCACCTTTTTAAATATAAAGTTTGCTATGTGGTTTCATCTTTTATTATTTAGAAATTCGAGTTTGGATAAATTCTTTGTCTTGAAATTATTCTCTTAACCCTTGGTTTTTATTGTAACTACTTTCTTTACGTGTCTCAATAGTTATTTGTATTTTCGTAGATTGTTTCCTTTTTATGTGCCTTCATAATTATACATGATTTATCGTAGCGTACTTTATTATTATAAAATTCAAGTTTTGATAGATTTTTTGTCGTTAAATTATTCCCTTTTTCTCAGCTTTTTGATGTCACTTTTTATTTTAATTGCTTTCTTTGCGCGTCTCAATATCTATTAATAAAATCAGAATACAAGAATCTTCTATTCATGTGCTTTACTTCTACAATTTTCACATCTTTTCAAATATAGAGTTTTGACGCAGTTGCTGTGTGGTTTCATAATTATACACGGTGTATCGTAGCGTACTTTATCATTATAAAATTCAAGTTTCGGTCAATTTTTTGTGTTAGAAATTATTTTTTATTAGTCTTCAGTTTTTATTTTAACTGTTTTCTTTAAGCTGCCGAATTATTTTATTCATATGCTTTTAATTTCTACAATGCTAACGTTTTTCCATAGATTTTTTACTCATATGTTTTGTGGCTTCACAAGTATTCACGGTTTATCATAGCGTATTATGAAATTAAACTTTCAGTGAACTTTTTGTCTTAAAATTATTCTCTTTTTGTTAGTTTTTATTTTCACTTCAGGTCTCATTAATTATTAACAAAATGGGGATGTATAACTTATTAAAACACTATAAAATGTAGATTAGAGTCTTAACATATTACCACAAAGATTTCTACATACATTTTTATCATGTATGAATGGAATGATTTCATGAAAGAAAAAGTAAATGAATTTCTAATTCTTTTAACAATGATGTATGTGAAGATAAACCGCGGATCATTATGAATCAACGCAACATTAATATTTTTTTAATTCAGCTTTTGTTTTTTGAATTGAATTTCCCTTGTAATAAAATATGTATTAACCTCGTAATTTGTGTGACAGCATTATCGATGATGTGGAAGAAAATCTAACTAAATAAAATTTATCTATTTTTCACTGGTATTGGAATTGGAATAAAATCAACGTAACAATGCGCTGTGTGGTATAAAATACACATTCACATATTGTAAGAAGCGAATCGAGATGATTTCCTCTCTCTTTGTGTATGGGCGGTTTTTTTTTCTCCTCTTCTTCTTCTTCTTCTGCTTCTCTTCACTCCGCCGATGTGAGTGAGGAATGATCCCACACACGTTCGCATATTTTCAATCATTCCATGTCGTGCAATATCTCTCCACTTTGTGTATGAAGAATGCGATTTCATATTCAATACGCGATAATCACAATTTGCACTTCAAATGTTAAAAAGAACAAGTTTCAATCAACAAACAACGGCACACACAAAGTTGGTATGTTAGACGGAAAAAATGTGTATGTATGTATGTATGCATGCATGCGCTCGCTCGTTGTTGAATCAACCACTCATAATTTTCTCGCCTCGCACAACAACAACAGCGTCGTCGTCGTCTTCGTGGATAAGCAGCCCGAATAAATTCTTCTACTACATTTGTTATTTTTGCAAATGCAATTTGCTAAGTAAGCTTTTTTTACAACGCCAAATAAATCACTTTAATTTGTCGATGTGTTGAAATCACTCTCAATTCAAAATCGAGCGACTTAATAATTATTAGAAGCGATAAAGTTTCCTCGAATGTAAACTATGCATTGTGTTTCGAGTGCAGTGCGCAACACACGCATTTTTTACTGCTGCTGTATGACTCGTGTGTGTGTAGGCTCAAACTGCACTATAATAATAATAATGAAAGAAAGAAAGAAAAAAAAACATTACGAAATTGTTTTAAAAAGCTTTAAATTTATGTGCAACGCATACGTTATTAATAAATATTAAACTACACCCAATCGCACAATTGACTCACTTCATCTACATACAGTAACAAATAAATTTAAATTCGAAAAAAGTTTCGAGCATTGTTCCGATGCAAAAATAAAACGTAAATATATATGTATATAAATGTATGCTACGTGTCATGATAAATCATGAAACTGATTGATTTTCTCATTTTCCGCGTTTTTTACACCGCGTCGCGCAAAAAATTATTAATCGGCAATGAATCATCGCAACTATATACTGCGATAAACTAACTAACAGCAAATTTTATAATAATAATCGCGCGCGCTTCACTTGGAAAATTAAAGAACAATAAAAGAACTTAGTACTAATTTAGCTAAAGTGATCCGATATTTCTGAAATCTTACATCCCGCACAATTTTATATTCTAAACCACGTTTTGCTGCATTATTGACTAAAATGGCACATTACCGTAACATAAACTCACTTTTTCTTCATTGTCATAACCAATTCACTAAATTCACTAAAATTCAATGGAAATTTTTGAAAAACAGTTAAATTAATCCAAAAATGATGAAAAAATAGTGAAATTCACCAAAATTCATGGAAAAATAACGAAAAATAGTGAAATTCAGTGAATAAGCTGTAGAAAACAGAGAAATCCACTCAAATTTATCGAAAAATTATGAAAAAATAGTGACATTCAGAGGATAAACAGTAAAAAACAGTGAAATTCAGTCAAATTCATCAAAAAATGTTGAAAAAACAGTGACATTCAGTGAATAAGCAGTTCAAGCAAGGCGGAATTCCAAAAACTCAAAACCTGATTACAAAATTTTTGATCAATTATACATATTGTAGTGTAGTCGATCTGAGTACACACTGTATATGCTGCGTGTCATGATAAATCACGAAACTGATTGATTTTCTCATTTTCCGCGTTTTTACATCGCCGCGCAGAAAAAAATTAATCGGCAATGAATCATCGCAACCATACTCGTATATACGATAAACTAACTAACAGCAAATTTCATAATAATAATCGCGCGCGCTTCACTTGGAAAATAATTATGAAAACGTGCGCGTGCTTTCGATATCATCATCATCCATATTATTCCATGGAGAGAAAGAGAGAGAACACGAAACAAAAAAAAATGAAAACATAATATAAGTAACGTTGACTTAATTACCATGATCATCATCAACCACACCACCACCAACAACAACAAGAACAAAAGTTTTTTTCGTAATATAATGTAATAAGTTCGTTTTTCAGCTAAAAAGGAAGCACTTCCGTTTAGCACCTGGCAAAAATTTCATTAACATTCATTAAAACCGTTAGTTTGCTTTTTTACGTGTTGCTGCCTTTTTTTTAATCTTTTCATTTAATTAACTATATGATGATGGATTAATTACAAGCCTCTTCATGCATCGTATTTATTAATTACGCTCTGATAATTCAGCGCACTATTTGCATTAGTGAACAACAAGATAAAATAAAAAATAAAATAGGTAGTACAATGAGATTAAAAAATACTTTTTAGCATCATCGTTGCTGGCGAATGGCGAATGTATAATGTCAAACGATATTTGAATTTATTACGATTTTGTAATCAGCCGGTGAGGCTGGCGCGCTACTACTACTAACATACTTATTAACCAACAATTTATTCTAAATGTTGCTCTCGTTCCATACATATAAAATTCAAAACATGCTATAGATCATACGCTTTCCGCTTCAATCTAATGCAATTTCGCTGAACTTTATTTTATAAATAAACACGCACGGAATTTTTTACCATTTAAGTATAGTCATTTGCGTATACACAACGACGTTTTGCAACAACACTCTCGGTAATTCCATTATTAAGACACGTAAACGTAATGAATTAATTTTTATTGTTGTCGTGTCGCAAAAAGCGATTGATTTTTTTTAAACGTCTAATTAGATAAAGTGCTAGTTATCTACGTCAATAATGAATTGACGTTACAACAGGGGGGTACTTACTTATCTGCCTAAAATGGTTCCTTAATGTAATTAGCAAAAAATTTACTTAATGCAAAGTTTTCGATTTTTTCAATCTATTTGTATTGTTGTTTTTGCATTTGGTTCAAATTTTTGTATTTTTTGTCGCTTGTCCATCAAATTTTCTCTTTTTACAATAATTTTCGTTGTTTTTTGCCACTTTTTCATGTATTTGCATTTTTTGTTGTAATTTATTTGCATCTTTTTCTTGTTTATTGCTGTTTGTATGCTTTTTTCGAAATTTAAGAAGAAAATACAAGAAAAGTAAAAAAAAACACGCAAAAAAGTGGCAGAAAGCAATAAAATATATTCAAATGTATAGGAAATTATTAGTCATATTTCACTTCCTCAAGGAGGGGGGAAGGGTACTTACCTAGGTAGGTACTTAAAATGGTTTACTAACAGAGCCTCATTTTGTTACCCAACAACAATAATACTCTTACATCTTTGAATCGAAATTGCATTTTTATACAAAATATTTCGTTGCGAATAAAGATGTAAAAATATAGCCTGTTTTGTCCCAATTTTTAAGCATTTTTTCTGACATATTTATAACAAGCTTGATGGAGTTTCAAGTAACTTAAAACTTTAAGAAAGAATTTTAATATTATATATAAAATCAGAATTATACTCTAACATATTGACGATAGCGTTGTTTGTCTTAACGCAGCTTTACTATGATGGCAAATTTAGAGCGTTTTATGAACCTCCCAATTAATTGTGGGCCCCGAGCAGATGCCTTGCCCGCCTTATGGTAAATTAGATCCTGTTTATCACTGTAATTAGCAAAAAAATTAGTTAATGCGAATTTCTAATTTAAATTAATATTTTTTTTAAATATATTTAGGTATAGGAAATTATTAGTCATATTTCACTTACTCAAAGGTTCCGTTTGATTGAAAATTAGCAAAGTTGCAATTTATTAATATTCATTAAATGAGGCAGCTTTTATTAGAATAAATTCGAAATAATTTATTTTTGCGTTGGAAAGTTGAAAATCTGCTTTTAATTGCCGTGTTGTGTGCGTTTGCGAATTGCGAAATATTAAAATTTACTTTTTAAACAAAATTCTCGCACTTGTGCGAATGAATAATTATATTATCACTTAACAAAGAGGAAATTAGCTTCAAAAAGATGTTTTGCAAATTTGTTATCACAATTAATTTGTACATAATGGGTGAGAGGAGCCGCCACATCGCTTCACACAGAGAGAGTGAGGAGGAAATATTTCTTACAGACACCCATCCAACACAACAACAACAACGCATCATGGCAACAACTCTCTCGCTTTGGCAACTACAAATATTTTAGTTGCAATATATATTATATATAATATATATAATGAAAGTTACATAACTCGACTAATACATGATGATAATAAAGCATCCAAATAATTTCGGCAAAGTTTTCGTCTAAATTAAATGTCAAGTTAAATGCACACCAAAATTGCTTTGTCGAATAAATATTCGTCGATTAGCTGCGGATCATCCGCCCAGACAATCAATTATCTGACACATATTGCCAAGTAAAAACCCCGTATAGCCAGCTAGCTGCAGCGATAACGTGTTGACATGTCTTTTCCTGCGCGCAGCATTTCACGTCGTCATAAAAAAATGCGAGATAATCGTGCAACGCTGAGAATAAATCTTTCGGGTGATTGAAGGGAGGAAGGTTAATGCGCTATTCGGATTTTTTACACAATCTCTGCGCGCTTATCAATATATGTATGTATATATGATGATAGTGATGATGTGCGTGTATATAGGCATCGTTTATTATAATACCCTTTTTTCCATTTCCATATCACGTAGACAGCACTTTTTCGCATCAAATGAGAAAAAAATTTATAGTTTTACGCGTAAGCATCGTCATCATCACTACAGCACCATTACACGCTTTTTATTGTTATTGTGTACATGAATAAAAAAAAATTATATTATTTTTTTCAAAAATTTTGATTAATATTAATGAAGTGTATCAAATTATAAAACGCTTCTGAACGGTAGTGGCTCGAAATTTATTTCTAATTTCCCACTGTGACAAACTTTACTTAGGCACTTACTCTCAGTTACCGTAGATTAATTTTTAGAATGTTCACGCACATTACGATTTGTTAAACGCTCGTAAATTCTTTGATAAAAATTGAATTGTTTAATAAGAAGAAGGATTCGAGTACGGAACGGAACCCCGGCTAATCTATATAATAAAGAATACTTGACAGGCAGAAAATGTCATAATTAATGATCTCTTACACGTAATTGCAACAATTTGCGCTGCTAGAAAGATTCATACTATACCGACTCATACACACAAGGTGAACATAACACAACATTAGCAACACACATAAAGTATACGATTGAAGTTTCTTGATTTTTTCAATTTTCATACTCTTAAAGCTATTTCCATGCAAATTTTTC
>JARJDW010003972.1:0-17588 GCA_030264715.1 Adinopsis sp. GC000173
AATATTATTAACATCAAACAATATTAATGTGACGGATGGGCTTGTTTATTTTTACACAAATAATTAAATCTAGGCTCAATTTTAGTTAGTGCAGTTCGTAATAAATTTTCAACGTTTAGTAAAGTTGAACGATATTTTGATCGTATGTATGTTAATGTGGGAAAAGGCTGATTCGGATAAATACGTTGTACAAAATGGCAGTAATTTGTTTATTGCCATTTCGGATAGTAGTGGATATTCTAATTTGATTTCTGCCCAAAATTCATGCACAGGCACTTGAAAAAATCTGAGTCGCAAGCTTTATTAATTTATAACGACTCAAAAATATCTGGTCTTTGCGAGCCCCTCTTGTTTGGGCTTACAACATCCGATGTTAGAAAGCTAGCTTACGAAATTGCCGAAGCTAAAAATATAAAGCATAGATTTTCCAATGAAACTCAAATAGCGGGATGGGGCTGGCTTAGGGGTTTCCGTCAGAGAAACCCATCTGTTACTCTAAGAACCCCGGAGCCAAGATCTGCCACAAGATTCTCCGCGCTTAACAAAATCCAAGTTGCAAACTATTTTGATAAACTAAATGAAATTCTGGTAGAAAAAAATTTTGACCCAACAGATATTTGGAATATTGATGAAACCGGATTCTCAACAGTTCTTTCAAAAAATAGTAAAATTTTGGCATCAAAAATTATGAAAATGGAATTAATGGATGGTGCTCCAAGAGGTTCGGTGGCATTTACGCAGGAAAATGGGTGGATGAATAATATAGTTTTTGAGCAATGGCTTCAACGCTTTATCAAATACGCACAACCGTCTCCTGGAAAAAAAATTTGCTTTTATTAGATAGACACTACAGCCATAAGAGCTTAAATGTGTGATCATTGGCTAAAGACAATAAAATTATTCTGTTTTGTTTCCCACCGCATTGTACCCATCGTCTGCAACCGCTGGACGTTAGTTTCTTTGGCCCATTAAAAACTTATTTTTAAGTTATTATTGGTTAAGGAATCATCCTGGCAGAGTAGTAACTCATTATCAAATTACAAGTAGTTTTAGCAAAGTCTACCTAAAAGTAGCAACTATTAAAAATGCCCAAAAGTTGGATTTTCTGCTACGGGAATCAATCTTTTTAAAAAAGATGTTTTTCCCGACTGTTTGTTCTCTCCCGCAGATGTTTCAGACATCCCTTTATAGGATTATGTGGCAGAAAATATTTCTTTGCCACCAGAAGACATATTGAACACAAATCAACTATCAACATCAAAAGATCTTGCAAGATATATCACCTCTACCAAAATCATCAATTACTCGGCAGAATAAGCAAAGTAGGGGAAAGCAAATTTGGTATCATTAATTCATTGCCAAACATAAAAGAAAAAAACATCACAGAAAATAAAAAAGAAACAAATTCCGCGAAGAGCAAAGTCCAATATGACATATGAACATGTTGGTAACGATGAAGAAGGTGATGATGATAATGCACCATGTATTTATTGCTATGAATTATTTTCTCATGTAAAATGCACTGGAGTGCAAAGAAAAATTAAATATTTTGTTTGCAAAATTTGTGCATAAGTAACACATAACATATTTTTTTATGTATGCCATACTTACATACATACGTTCGTTATTCGTGCTGTCAGATTGACAGTGAACTGACAATTTTCGTGCGCAAAAATTTACTTTTTTGCAGTAATTGCGTGGATTTAATTCACCTTTTGTGTTGCAGCGAGTCAATAAGTGTGTTTAGAGTGAGTATTAGCGTTTTCGAGTTGGAAAGCGCTCCAGATAGGTGCCCCGCGAGTGCGAGTAGTATTCCTGCCCGTGACATTGACAATTGACACTTCGTGTGCACAAACTGTGTTTGGGCCGGCGTTGGTGCGTGTGTACACCTCCGGAGCGTGCCCCTACATCCTTATTGTGAGTTACTTTTGTGCTTTTTGGAAAACTTAATCTTCTTGTTTGACAAGTGTTGATCAACTTGACGGCTGTCATTCGTGACAGTAGTCATACACGGTGATCTCCAAGTTCAGACACAGGGTAACTCTCGAGGAGTGCCCCTGTCAGTTTTGACATCTCAACTATTGACATTGACAGTTATCATGAAGGAAGAGTTTATTGAAATCGCGAGTGATAATCACGGACTAGGTGAACTCCTAGTACAGATACAGGGCGACCCCTCTAGGGGCGTTCCTGACAGTTTTTTTGGCAATTAAACCACTGACAGCTATAGTTAACAGTTTTTAGTGCCTTCGCCATGGATGCACTGGAGGGCGATAAAACTGCTGTAAAAGGCGATAAGGCAGCAAAATACCCACCTAGTGGTGATAAATTTAATGCTGCTCTGACAGAAGCCAACATAATATTTGCTGAATGCGGATTAGAGTTCCGATTAAAATCCATAAAATGCCGCTACCTTACCGCATAATACAAACTTATAATTTCTTCGCCATTCTTCGCCAACAACATGCCGGAGAAGCTGAATGAAATTAAGATGAAACATGCTGTCAATCAACAGCATATCTCCAAAATAAACAACACTAATAACGGAAAAAAGGACGCTGTTAATGATGCAGCAGGCACGTCGGGCCTCTCCGAATGCAACTCGATCACTACGGCTAATTCTGAGAACTGTAGTGTCAAACGTCGCAAAATTGCGGTACCTGGTAATAGGGGTGCAGTAGCGAATGTAAATAGGGCAAACCCCATTAACGCTCCACCTGAAGAGGATATGTTGGTTGACTTACAACTTGATGACGGTTTCATCTTCCCCAGAAACACAATTCGGCAAGAAAATGTGCAACCCATCCAACAAAGGTGTAATATTACACTTAAAAATCGATTCGAGCAACTTCGCGACATGAAGATGAACAGTGGAGCGGCCAACCCTGTTACGCCTAGGCCCAGGCCAACGAACAATTATAGTGATAGTGATAGTGGTGGTGAGAACGAACCCACGATTAAGAGTGCGGAAAAACCATCGAAAATAGTGATTAAGACTGAAATAAAAAATCCTAAGGAATTCTGTGAAAGACTTCGCCAAGTAAGTAAAGTTAATTTTCATCTACGATACAACAAAATTAACGGGCAGCAAAATTTAATTGTTAATGCCGATTGCAGCCAGGATGATTTCTACAAAATCAAAATTGTTTAACTGATTTTGAATACGAATGTTTCACTTATCCGCGCAAAATTGACCGTCGCGACAATTTGATAGCATCTGGCTTTAATAAAAACACTGATCCTGCTGACATTTTTAACGAGTTGAAGAGTAGGTATGGGTTGCCAGTGCACAGTGTAGTGCCATTGCGCGATCGTCGTGCCATGTGCTTTAGCGTTGTGTTCAACAAGAAAATGAACGTCAAAATAGTCAATGATGAGTACAAATTCGTGAGTAATACGGTGGTATCCTGGCACCGCTATAGGAACAAAGGACGCATCGCGCAATGCCACAATTGCCTAGACTGGGGTCATACGCAGGGTAACTGCTACTCGCTACCCAAATGCCTCCATTGCAGTGGAATAGGGGAATTTCCGGTGCTCCCGAACAGCAGGACAGCACCCATCCAGCAACCAGAGCAGTCACCACATTGCCCAGTCCAACACCAGCAGTATTGCACGCAGCCAACGGAGCCCACGCAACACCAGTAGCAGCATGCGCAGCACAACGATAGAGCCAAGTCCTTTAATGATGCGCTACAACTGGGGAAAGATATTAGCGAGTGTATAAACATACATAAGCGAGCTTTTACGCATGCTCAGTGAATTAAACAAAATAGTGTCAAATAGCACAAATGCACTGGAGCGTAAGCAGCGCTTCTTCCTTTTCCTGGACAAATATGACGTCTGAGCTTAACATCTGCACCTGGAACTGTGGTAAAAACCTTGCACCCAAAATTTGTGAACTTTCGAACTTTATTCATTCTTACAAAATTGACGTAATGTGTGTTAACGAGACGGGAATCAGCTACAGAACAAATCTGAAGCAGTTACAGATCCCAGGGTACAGATTTTACCACACTACCAGCAATATGAGCAGAGGAGGTGTTGAAATTTATGTCAACAGCATCATTCCAGCGTCTAAGCTGCCTGCTTTTACTAAAAACTATGACAATGTAATGGTTAAGTTATACGACGACTTATTAAAGCGGGCCATTCACGTTCCGACTTGTAGGACTACTAGTTTGACAGTAGACACCACTCATTCTCCGACTTTCAATCAAACTTTCGCTCCAACTTCAGTCCGACTCTGTTTTCACGGTTGTACACGTCGCTCAGCCAAAAAATGTATCGTGTGAAATCTACTCAAAATGTAATTAGGAGGAGGAAAATGGCAGCATTGTGCTTGTTAGCCGCATCATTCGAAAAAAAGAAAAAAAAATGTTGGATGAAGAAGTAATTTTATTAAAAGTTCCAGGCTCGAACAACAAGCCAGCAACAATATCCAACAGGATGAGTCCGACGACGAGACGGGTGAACAACCAAAAGCGAATACAAAACAACCTGAAAAACCAATACGAGCTCCGCCTATTTGCCTTAGCGCTACACTGGTTGACTCAAGCAAATTTAACGAAGATCTGCACGTCAGGACGGGTGCCGATTTCAAAATATCGTACAATGCAAAGGCTCATTTGCACACAATTCATCCTGTCAGCGTAGAAGATGGCAACAAAATTATGAAGGGACTAACCCAATCCGGCATAGAGTTCCACACTTACCCGGCAAAAAAATCAACGTAATATCACTTACGTGATCACTGGACTGGACCACACGACCTCCATTGACTACATTTTAGGATGGATTTTAATCCATTCTTTAAATGTACAACGCTACGACCAGTCGCCGGCAGGAAATTCAGATCCAGCACGCCACTCTTTGGCGTAATCTTCCCTAATACAATCTCCTTCAAGGATATCAGAGAGAAAATTCCCTACATTGGACGCTGCAGAATCAAATGGGAACGTTACACCAACGATGATCGCATCACACAGTGTTCAAACTGCCAAGCCCGGTCTCATTCCAGCAACTACTGCTACAAGGTGCCCCGCTGCCGCTACTGCGCCTACTGAGAAAGAGTACTTCTCTTGCACATACAAAAAATCATTTAGACAAAAGATAGACATAACTTGTGCAGAAAGCAAGTTTAAGAAATTTAAGTGTTTGAAATCCTTCGAAGCAAAATGTTATTATATTGCTTCAAACATTGAACTAATAAATTAAGAGAAGCAGAGTAAAAAATAGTAAACGAAGAATTACTAGAATCTACAGGCTTAAAGGGCAGAAAATTTGTAAAAAAATGTTGTCTGCAACGCTTGGGATTTAAAGTTCAAGAATACTTCAATATTTAAAGTAGATGGAAAAGGAGATGTTAAGGATTTGCGAGAAACTAGTGGAGAATCAAATAAGCTGATAGAGTTACAGCTGTAAAATCTGTTTCAACATATCAATAAATTTTCAAAAAATAAGATGTAGTAAAAAGTATTCCATTTTTTTTGCAGGAAATTGAAACCCGTATTTAGCCTATTTAGAATGATACGATTTAAATCAAATATGTATTCGTTTTGTTAGACATCGGTTAAGTTATTATTAAGTCTATCTGTTAAAAAACTTTGACCATATGCGCAAAAAATAATTTTTACACGCTTCTTTCTATTAGGGCGAATTTTTCACCAGCAAAATTATTCGTCATAGACAAGAACAAGCTGTAATCATTTGATATCAGGCCCAGACTATAAAATGAATACATAACAACCTAAACTTACTCCTAGAATTTTTGGCAAGATACTTTCTATTTGGATAGCTTAGTATATTCATGTTTTCTCTCCTAGTGGCCACGGTTGTTCGTTTCTAGGCGCTTGCTTTCTTCAAACGGTGACAGCACAGGGCTGAATTGAAAATTTGGTCAAAGGAAATCCCACATAACACATCAAAATTTGCCTTACCGCCAATTCTGACTTTGTCACAATTTGTCGCAATCAATGCGATACTTAACATTACTTGGTTTACAGATGAAGCATGGTTTCATCTTTCCGCTTAGGTGAACTCGCAGAATACCCGCATATGGACCAGAGAGAAGCTCCATGCTTTGCATGAGTCACCCTGATACGATCAGAAACTTGGCGTGTGATATGCGATTTCCCGTTCTTGAGTAATTGGTCCACCCCTGTCTCCCATTCTTGCATGCAACCAATTTTTTTATGTTTACGCATTCCCGAGATATAGACGATTAAAATCCGTCAGTCCTGACTGAATTACCCTGTATTATCCTTTACTACTGATCGCGTACTGATATATTTACACGCAGCGAAATGCTCTTGTCGATGACAATAATAATTTTTGTTTTTATAATAACTATCTACTACGATAATTCATATCTTTGAAATAACAACGAAACTATTAAAGTATGTTATTTGACTAAGATGTCTAAAGTGAATGTAAGAAACAACTGGAAACAACTATACAATTTGAAACCGAATTGAACCCAATGCTTTTGTAGAGTAAAGTTGTACGTTACATATGCTACATACGGTCTTGCACAACTCATTTTATTAACCTTCAAAGATCGAGCGTACTTAACCCCTTAACGGAAGTCCGTACATTAAAAGCAATAAAGAGGGAAGTGTGTCCAGCTAATTTACCAATATTTTCTAAAGATCCCGTATTGTGTTGCTGACTTTACACATATGTAGTTGGATATATGAATCTTATACGCAAAATTCAATTGAAATTACGTCATCTCTCTCTCTCACGCTCGGTATGGCCCCTCAAAGCCGAGTACAGCTAAATCACGGCTGTAATGTATTTAGATTGCGACATTTTGAAGTTACAAGTCAACAAACGTGTAATATAAAACTAAATTCGATGCTTTAATGCAGTACCGTTTCACTACTCTGTGGCGTACTCAACTAAAACCCAATTTCATAACCTTTTCATTAAATAAATCATGCAGTTTTGCAGTCTTATGGTGCATTTTAGAGCTAAATTCAATTGCTTAGGTACCGTCGTTCAATGCTATCTGCGACAAGCGTCATGATACGGTCGAAATTCAGAGAAGCACTTAATTAGATGCATCTGCAACTAATAATTTCCGGAACAGATCTTGAATATTATATTTATGTCTCTAATGCAACTATGAACATATCTTCTGGTGCCACGCGCGTACCAAGTGGATATTAGGTTTGTTTTTTGTTCCAAAATGTTCATGAACATGCACAATGTGTGCAGTTTTCTGTTCTTTATTCCACATGCACACAATTTGACAATTTGCACCGTGTTCTTTATTCCACTCGTTCCTGCAGAGTTCTGCTATGTTCATGAATATCATGCACACATTCGAGAGTAGGTGCAACTTTGCACATCATTGAACACCTGTGCAGTATGTGATATTTGATTTCAAATATGTATAACACCTAACCAAACCAAACCGATAAAAGTGAAACAACTGTCAACTATAACCATCTAAAAAAATTATATTAATAAACAACAGCGCCACTCTGCACTAGCGGCACAAAGAGGAAACATAGCGTTCTTTAATCCAAAACATTTTTTTAACGAACTGTTCATTTAGGTGCAGAACCGTTTAGAAAAGTGCATGAACTTAGGTTCAGGTGCAAGAATTTATGTTCATGTTCAGCAAGTTAGTTATCAAGGTATAGCAGATCAGAGTCGCTACACTTCGGTATATTTCGTTATTTAGTCCAGTGACGTCATAAAAACACTTGCCAGTACGCACCAGATTGGCCAGCGCCTAAAATTTAGGTACATAAATAGCATGGCCTAACTTGTATCTCAAACAAAAAGTGGTCGCGGTTGCATATCTTGCATGTTCAGTGGAATAAAAAACAGATCTATTATTTATTTGACAACCGATTTGGTACTGATATTATCAATGGCGTTGCTTTCATAAAAGCATGGTTTGCTGTAGTTACACATTTACATATAAGATAAATGTATTATAGTAACCAACTTCAACTTGGTTTAGCAGAAACCGCGAGAACCAACTTCACGTGTATTCTTTACGCGCCAATTTTCTGTAACGGTTTTTAACGACATTGTGGAAGAGGACGCCATAGCGCAAGCTAGGCACGATTGATTAAACGAAGTTATTATTCAAGAAGTGTATTATTTCCTTATATTAATCCGTAACGGTCAACGGAGCCTTACATATATATTATTTATTCTCGAAGTTTATCCACCTGGACGATTTTGTCTAGTGTATTTTTGAATTCATATAATTTACTTACTTACTTCAATCATAGCAAATCTGTTTGTTGATTTATTAAAATATGGGCACCAGGAGGCAGCAACTTAGATTTCATTTCTCTTTTCTTTGTTTCTCCTACAGAGATGAAAATACATGAAGATAAATATAACCAAAGTTCGCATTGCTATGTAAAAGTGGCAACAGTGTATTTCAGTGCGAATATGTAGCATATGTAGGTCAACAGACCGAGTTTGATGGGTTAAGTTTAGGTTAAGACCGTTAAGACAACAGAACGAGTATGATGTCATTTAGAGTAATCCCCTTTGGGGGAGTTGTTAGTAAATGTTGCAAAAAATTTTATAAAGTTTTTATGATATACTTCGCAACATTCATATTTACCACATTTAAAATTTCGAACTGTAATAGTGGCAACATGCGCAACCGCAACATCCGCAACATGTGGCAACATGCGCAGAACATATTTCCATCAGTTCAAGATGGCGATTTCATTGTTAATCTAACCTGTTTAGTGTCAAACTTTCAAAAGTAATATCTGACTTCGTATGGGATTGCGACAATTTTGTTATAAGAAAAAGTTGTTCAGAATGGAAACAATTATCGATGTAAGTATTTTCATCCAATTCTGAGTCACGGACCGTATCCTCTATAATTACCAAATTAACTAAAAATAATACTGATATATATAGCATAAAAGAAGAGGAATGGGTAATAGTTCAAAGGAATGAAAGATGAACAAACCAATCCAAAGAGATGAAAAAAAGATATTATGCACGAGATGGCAGAACAAACACACACTGAACAAGTATCCAGCCTATGGAAGAAAGTGTAACAAATGTGGCAAGTAGAAACATTTTAAAAATAAATAAGGCTAAGCTGGTTAATCCTGGTCAGTCCATTGAGAGGTGATACAGATGAAGATGCAATAGACACGGAAGATGATAAAATTTTTCATACATTACGGTTAAAAAAAAGTTATGTAAAGGAATGTGATAGATATAAGGTGGGTGCATTATTTTGGTAGAAATATGTGAATATGTGCTGAATACATTTTAAATTTAAATTAATTACTGGCACTGAAGCAAATGTATTATCAACAAGCAATATAAACCTGACAAATAACTATTGGGAATTGATCATTTCGAAAGCCCGGTGCAAGACATTGTCAAAACCAAGTAAACACAGTGATGTAATATACAGGGGTTGGACAAAATAATATGAACACCTGAAATACACAATATTTATTTATTACTAAGGTGTTGGCCCACCATTTACTTTTAGAACAGCTGCAATTCTTCGCGGAATAGATTCGTAGAGTGTCTGAATAGTTTCCAATGGAATGTTGTCCCATTCTTGTACCAAAACATCCGCCAATTGCTTCAATGATGTTGGAGATGGAAATCTGCTATATTGCATTGTGTTTATATTTTTTTGTCCAACCCCTGTATATGTTCCAAATATGTAACATGAAAGATCACGACGTAACCGTTATGTATCAAGTAACATACATGTATGTTACATGTAACGCGACATGTCAGCAACCAAAGTATCTCTATGGTACATTGCAGATAAGTAACACGGAGCTCTAAATGTTCTATGTATGATATGTAACGTAGACATTATAATTATGTTACATGTATATATCAAATACATAGTTTAGTAAATTTTCCAGTGAAGTAACTGTTATGTAACTGTTATCTTATAAAGCGGACACTGTAACGTCACTGTTGTGTTCGTGATACTTTATTGAGATCTACTATCTAAAAGAAATGAAGAAATGTTTCACACGTTTTCCTATATATATAAACATATTTTTATTACAACTCATAAATATATATATATTAGATCAAACAAAATATAGCATTATCACTTTGGTGTTTAATAAAACATTGTTAAAAATCACATTTATAAAACTTATAAAACTATAGTATTTTCCTCTGAATTCGCTGGATTTTGTTTTTGTTCTCTTGTGTACTGTAATTTACTTAATCGGAACCATTCGCTAACAACTTTAATAAAAGTCACTTCTTGGAAATCGCCATGTGTCGATAATATTACATTTAAAAAGCATATATAAGAATGAATAATTTAGAACATATAATCATGGTGATTAGAAACAACTTGATGTCTTTAGAAAAACATAATTTAAGATATCGGCCTTACGAGATAAAACTGCTTATTTTTATTACTAAAAAATTAAGCTTCAGACAAACTTATTTGACAGAAAATATTTTTTTTAAATCCAGTAGGGATTCAATCTTTCCAACGATATATCTAACTGTTTGCAAACATTCTATATAAAAACTCTTATAGTAAATAAAGTAAAGTATATACCTTTTATTGCTGCAATTTGTGACAAATCACATATTTTAAAATTGTTTCTTTGACCTAGCCAACTGCATTGCGTACCAAGTTCGTTTGTAATTCTTTTTTCAATATTGGTTTAATATTGTCTTTACCATTCGCGCCACCAACACGTTTCACTAACATTATCTAGATATAATAACATGAACATATTGACAATTATAATAAATTATATTACAAAGAACATACAAATGCGTCTTTAATATTTTCAGCATCCAAGCTGTCCTCAAATTCAATAAGTTCCTCTGTTGTCTTGAGAGGCAGTTTGTTTATTTATTATACTCAAGTTCTGACTTATAGTTTTCAGACGAATCACTCTCGCTTGTTAGAACTTTCTTCCTCCTTTTCTGAGCCCTTTTCTGAGATAAATAAACTCTTCCGTAGATGAACAATTGCTGTCCTCAGCTTTCTTTCTGGCTAGTTGCAGAGTCTCTGTTGAATATAAATTGACACATTTTAACAACTTTTTATTAAATATTAAGTAAGATTTTGTATGCAATTAAAATATATTTATATATTGCGATATAAAAAAAGAAAAATTATAAGTGATATATGTGTACAATATATATTTATACTAAATGTAAATATATATTTACCATAATATCCTTGGACTTCTACTTCATAGTTTTTCTATGTTGCTATGTTAAGTGATATATTCTCATTTATATATTGGGACACATTTTTTACTGCAGGCTACCAACATTGGTCATTCGTTGAGTTGATCCATGATGATGTTACTTCAGAATAGCCACCATCTTCTTTAAAACGCACTACAGCGTAATGAAACATTTCTTGTATACTTTTTTTGAACCTAAAAAATATCAATTACACCAGATTTATACTGATTTATCTCTTACGTTCACGTTGTTGTCATGTGACTATAGATTATAATTTATCCTTATAAATATATTATTTGTTCCCATTTAAAAAAGGTAAGATTATAAGATCTACAGAACCCAATTCAATAACAACAGCCTTTTCACGTATTTTATTTATGTTCACTGAGTGGATAGCAGACATATCAACTTTAGATATTATAAAAATAGATAATTTCGTAGAATTACATGGTACATTGAAAAAAGATTTTTTTTAAACATATTTGCCAGTGAACAAAATATGATTTTCTTCTTCATTATGTGAAATTTCTTCTATAAAAATTATTAATCCATCATGTAAAATGCAGCAATTATCAAATGCTTTTGTAGACAGGCTGAATACTGCACATTCCACTTTCTCAACTATTTCATTTTTTGAATGCATAATAGGAAATATTTTTATATCATTCTTTTGTTTACAATAGGTTGCTTCATACAATCTATTGCATATTTGTTCTAAGTGATGCTTTCCTATATGTATTTTACATTTTAATTTGTATAAATAAAATTCAAACTTGAATGCACTGAACGGATCAATATCACTAGCATCACTAAACATACAATTTTTAGGAACGTCAAAATTGAAAGTTTGCAAAACGTAAAATATAGTTAATTTTCTGAAGATAAGCTATTACGTTTATGTCAATCAATCATGTATCACTGATAATATTTTTAACCCGTTCAATTCTCAAGTTAGAATTATGCAACCACGTATGCAACTAATCTAGAAACTTTTGAAATTTAAGGTTGCATTTGTTACTTTACCTGTCTAAGCATTTTTTACTCTAACAGTTTACCTGGCGCTAGACGTAGATAGAGACGTATGTAAACAAGGCAAACAAGGACGGAGGCATGTAAAGAAAATTGTCAGGTGATAACGGAAAATTTAATAATCTATGAATAAAACTGTTAAAAGCGGATAATTTAGTATTATAATTATATATGAAATGAGCCGGGATAATAATGTCTGAATAAGTATCTTTACAATGAATGTCAATGAATTTTTAATGACATACTTAGATTTAAAATTAATTTAAAGCGGAAAATGTTTGTTTAATTACTTACAAATTTTATAGGTAGGGGCTCGAATATAAGAAACAACAGTTCGGATAGGAATGTCTCTTATGATTTTTGGATGAGCCGTAATAAATTGGACAAGATGGATTAATGAAAGAAAATTTAATTTGGTTCACATATATAATTATGGGCCTCGGTAATACAGGTATTTATCTATCGATTTTTCTTTCTGAGCAACATTATACATTGCTGAAAATAAGCGAAATTCATTATCTATTATCATTATTCTTTTAAATTCTGAAATTTTAAGTACAGTGGTGCTTTCATTCTGATCCCAAACAAGGCAAATGTTGTATCGCACTCAGTAATTGCAAGAAATATGGGACACTATTGTAAATATTATCAAAACTTTTGTTTGAGTATATTTTGATTTCATTTTTTTCTCTCCCTGATCTTAAGAAACATAAATCTTTGTTTGTTTTATGAGTTCTATGATAATGTCCAGATTCATTTGTGACAGATTGTATGTATCAGTTGCAGTTTGAAACTGAAGAATAACAGTATTAAAGCAATCATAAAGAGACCTTATTTTTGCTTCTCTTAGTCCTACGCCATCGAAAAGGGCTAATGAATATAGGAAAAAATTTTCAAGTTGCACGTGAATTTTTTTTGTTACACTGATGCATTGAAGTAGAAATTTTTCTTTAGCTATTGTTTGCATAGCATTGAGAGCAACCTCATAAACATCAAAATAATTAATTTTCTTATCATCGACAATACTGTTGACTGTTGAAAGAAATTATGGCTTGAAAACCATTTTACTTATTTTTACATCATTATCTCGTGTTACATATTTCAGCACAGATTAATGGATAGGCCCAAGTCATAAACACGGGAATAAATTATACAAATACAAAATTAGGAGTCATTTTGCAAACAAGAAAAATTCCTGGTTTCAGTATGACGAATTATAAAACAAAATGCTTTTTAATGTGTCAATGCATATTTTGGCAGACAATAAAATACGGCCGAAGGTAAAGTTAAAGATTGATTACAAATTTATATACAAAGTTCAAACATATATTTTATGACGAAATATATTCTTATGCATAATATTATAATAAACCAAAGCAATAAATTGCCGAAAAACGTACGAAAAAGGAATGATTGATTCGTCAAGTTTTAATTCACATTCGATACAAAATTGATAAATTTTACTTTTTCGAATTTGAAACCCCCCAAACTCCTAAACTCTTATTTTTCGAGTGTGCTTGAGAAACAAATGAGTGATTTTGCCAACATAAAAATTTACTACTAAAAAGTACCTAAGAGTTGTTGTGAAATTTTTGCATTGTGTATATGGTACTACACCTATCCATCCCTATCCATTAATGCGTGTATTTTAGTTAGTAAGTGTCGACGGCTTGGCATATGAAGCGGAGCGGCTTTGTAATTAACAATTTAATTATTTTTAAGATATCTATGGATGGAGAAATACACGATAGGATGTGCGACAAGGATACATATACCTAAACCAGAGCGGACCGAATAAAAAGAAGAAATAAGAATATAATTCATCAATATGCGAACAGAAATGATAAATAACCTTATCAGGTTACTCAACGTTGCTTTGGCAACGGATAAATGGAATGATTTTTTAAAATTTATTTAGATATAGTTAGCGTCGGATTTGTTAATGTTGAATAGGTAGGCTATGGAACATATAGCCGTGGTAACCAGATAAATCGTTTGTTACTTATAAACAGTTCAGTATTTTAACATTACGAAGATCGTTAACATAACATATTATAACATATTAGCAAACCTTTTTGTAACACAACAGAATTGTCTATAGCAATACAACCTCCATCTTTCATCAAACTGTACGTCAACAAGGATTTTAATTCACTTTTTGAGAAACAAACGTTATCACTAACTGCGAGGCAGAATGGCTTCAGTGCAACCTGTAGAAACAAAAGTTACAGAACTAGTAAGTGTACTGAAAACGAATTTCTAAAGCCGACTGTCATTATCGAACAATAAGATGATACAACAACCAGGAAGAGTCGGTTTCACAGTTTGTGGCGTGCTGTTCCAACTTACATTCAACTGTCCATCAGAAAATTGCGGTCAGTCTATTTCAAGTGTAATGCTACGCGCTCAACTTATTGGAGACATAACGGGCACCCATCTGCGAGAACGGCTACTACAGGAAGAGAATTTAAACTTTGAGAATGCCGTATAAATATCATTGGCTTATGGAACGTCGAAAGCAGGGAAAAAAGTAATCTCAAATGCAGTATCGTGTAGTATAAATTAAGTAAACCATCAGTGAAGACAATCCGAAAATTATGAGAATACTTCACATCGTGCCAAATAAATTAGTTCTCCAAGACCTATAAATGGTTTGCATCACTACCTTATGCAAATTAAAGCATTAGCACAATACAAGAGCTATTCAACTTCATAGTTTTTTGTCACCTATCATTCATCCAATGTTAATCAAATAGTTAACTAACGTAGAACGTTGCGTTATAGGGATGACCTTAAACTGAACATATCTATTAGATTCAATTTCATATCAATAATCTTTGAAATTGACACAGACAATCTACAATAAACAAACAAATGTTTAATGCCTTCGAACTAACTCTACCTTTAATGAAACGAATTATATTATTCTAATCATTTGCGGAAGAGACATTTCGACCTTTAGGCATTATAAAGAGTCCTTGTTCAATTTTAAGATAAGCACACAGCTAAAGAATTGTTCGTTGCCGTCAATACACGATTTCAAGCTCATAAAACTTCTGGTCCTTTTCATAAAAATCCTGGACTGGGTGCGTTTTAATATCGACATCGATATTCAAAGAATTCTGCAAACTTCGAAACAGGTGCTAACAGATAGTGCCAGGCCAGGGCTGTATGGATGATGTGCCATGACTTCCGAACCAAGTTCTAATAATTTCCCATAAGTGGCCATAGTGGCTTTACGATTTGCCAAATCTGGCCATTTTTGTTGGATTACCTTGCACAGCTTTATTAATTGGTGTATATAGACATCATAATTGATTGCCTGGTTTCTTGGCGGAAGCTCAAAATGCCCTTATAATGAGAGCATCACCTTTTTTTGGTGCAATGCAGCTTTTGATGTTGATTGTGTTGGTTCATCGTGATTGCTCAAGGATTGTTTTCGGATAAAATTGTTATATACGACCCATTTTTTATCATCCGTTATAATTCTTTTCAAGAACGTGTCAGTTTCGTTGCCTCTAAGATGCATATCGCATATATTAATATGCTGCATTAAAAAGATTTCCTTTAACCCGTGCGGCACCCAAATTTCTAACTTTTTAACGAGTTTAAGACATTTTAAATGATCTTTCAATAAGTGTATGCGATTCATTAAATCTCCCTGGAATTTCACAAATTATTACATTGGTGATATTTGTGCTGATTTGCACTGTCCAATGAGATGTTGCAATTTTGTTCAATACCTTCACAGTAGTATGCTATTGAAATATTCATTCGTTGAGAACATTATTTTTGGTGCTTCAACCTCACGAGAAACTTCCATTTGTTTTTACTGATTATTCGAAAATCATATCGGTCTAAGCAGTGCCGCTGAATTTATTTATTTACTTGCCTTTTGACCCGCGCTTTCACAATCACCTTTCACATTTTTAAAACGTTGGCTACGTGAGTCTTCAAACCGGTTCATGTGCAAGCTGTCGTCAACAGCGCAGGGAAAAGGACGTGGCATGACGATAACATTTCGTCATACGCAGTTAACGTGTTAAGAACAATATATTACTTAAAATCTGTTTTCTTATACAATTTATACATGCAGTAACAATGTAGTTTTGAAAAAGACTGATTTTAAATCAATGTCTAACAAACAATATTTGGAAGGCAAAATCACAAAGAAACACAAAACACACCATACTCGTAAGCTGGTGAATGTCTTTTATAACAATAAGTAGAAAATGCACCAACAAAGTAGTTTTCAAACAGACCGATTAAAAATAAATTACAAATAAAAGATTTACAAAAAGAACGCAAAATCGAAGAGAAACAGAAAACACACTATACTCCTCAGCTGGTAAATATCAAAAAAAGAATTAAGAACCAAAATCGAAAAAATAGTAGAAGTTTTAAAACTCTTAAAGAATCTCAATCAGGGAGTAATAATTTCCCTATAAACAACGTTAACTGTAGTATCTCTGGCTGCAGTACTATTAGACCATCACTTGAGCTAACTCTGGAACAAGCTACATAGAGTTGGCCATGTAAAAAACAGTGCTGTCTCAAATCAACATCAACAACTCTAAGAGTTTGGCGTTGCGATTTCGACGACCGAGATTTGCAAGTCCTTGATTCAGAAGTGTGTCGTTGATGCTGTTTACTGCCTCGTTTCTGGCTGTTAAAATTGCCTTTTTTCTAAACCATGAGGTGTTCTGCTGGTGAATATTCTCATTATCCGGGTATATTCTACGTACAAGACTTTGTAAATCCGGAACCAGGTGATATAGACTTGTTGGCAGATTGATTTTGCCATCTTGCTCTTGGACAGTGTCCTCTCCTATAGCCAAGAGAAATCTTTTGACTTCGCGTTACCTGCCAGTTGTACTCGCATGTTCACTCTCAGGGACAGTTCCTTTTTGATTGAGCTACAAAAATGAAGATTTCAAAGAAGCTTTTATTTCGTCGGAACGGGTTCCTCGCGGAACAACAGTCTGTTTGAAATCTCATGCAAGGAGTACCGCCATCCCTCCCATCAGACTGTTGTTGTTTCTTATGTCTTGGAGCTTCCTATATACAGGGTGTCACAGAATAACTATTCCTAATTTTGGGAAATGATAGAGGGCACTTAAATAAACATTTTATATTAATACACTAATATCCGGAAATTTCTCAGTCAAGTTAAATTGGCTTAACTTAACGTAAGGAGAATTTTTAGATTTGGAATATTACATTTGGGTTATAAAAATTGCTTGAAATTACGACCACCATTCTCAATACACAAGTTGTAACGACGTATAATCGATTGCCGAATTCTTTCAAATAACTGCGGACGTTCGCGAATATCATCAAAGGCAACAACAATTCGAGCC